>JARHVA010001164.1:220000-225000 GCA_037957365.1 Torreya grandis | reverse complement strand
GGTATTCCATTTCGTACTTTGATAGATATCTTCAAAAAAGAATTTGGGGTTATTTCATCTAGTATCAAAGCCTATGATTAAAGGTTTTTGTTGAGTTTTGTCACTATGCACTAATTTTTAGCATGTGCTTGAAAATCTAGTTGAATTTATATCTGATTGTGTATACACTTACATGAGATTATGTTTTCATAATGCACTATGGGTGGTTTTAGATACACCTAGTATAGATTCTCATCCCTTATGGAGGCTTAATTTAGCCAACATGTATGTATATGCCTTTTGATGGATGATTACCACCTATATGCCTATATGGCCCTCTAAGATTGAATTGAAACATTATATGTTAATGTGAATATCAAACCATAACTAGAGTTACATACCATGTGTGGACTCACTTATGCCTTATTGCTTAAAGAGGCTATGTTGTGACCCTTATAAGTCACTTAACCTTTGGGATGATTTGACTAGTGCCTTTTTATACAAGCTTCATGTGCTATAAATTTATTATATTATGTAATGTATGTATGTGTGTGTATGAAAAAATAAATAAATTTCTTCAAGTGATCTTGAGAGGCTTACCCATGGATTTAGTTGGGTCAACCCTTCCCACATCAGTTGCATTGAGGCAAACATTACACTAGTAATCATCACTTCACATTAGAATTGAGAAATGATGTTTGGTGTCTATTGTTAACTTTTATGGGTGAGTCATCAATAGATGCTTAGAACATCTTGACCTTAGGAAGATCAATGTTTGAGCTCAAACTTGGAGAGCTGTGTAGGGTGAGGATGTTAGATTTACTTGGGTAAATAAGTGAAGCTTGGTATCTTCGCTTAAGTGGGATCATTTGGAGCTATATAGACAAATTGAACTTATTTATGTATTCAACCTATTTTGAGTCAGATAGAGAGGCTTGAAGCTTCATAAATCTAAAAGGGATGAAAGTAAATAAACATGTGTGGATGTTTATTTCCTATTTTTCACTATGGTGCTATTTTGATCATAGATGCGTTTACATTAATGATAGTTATTAGACCATGCATAGTTGATTTCCATGAGGTTATCATGTTGGCCATGGATATGTTATATCCATGGGGATGTTTATCTACTTATAGCTAAGTCATACATCCATGTGAGTGATTAATTGAAATATTATATATGTTTTCATAATCATGGGATGTTTATCATAGTATAGACATACCCTGCATTCATGAAGATGTATATTGTGAAGTTTAGTTGAACTTATTGATTATGGAAAATTGTAATTTACACAGTAGTGTTTAGCATTCACCCCATGTCTTGGATAAGTATTCCCTTTCCTAAAAGTGGTCTTTTCATCCAAGCAAGCATTACTATTTAACCTTTGACTTTTTGGAGTAAGTCAACTAGAAGAATAGTGATGTAATCTTGTTATTAGAATCATGATATAATACCTTAAAGGCCACTGATAGATTGCATGGGCAGGCTATCTAATGATGTTGAGGTATAATTTTTTGGAAGGTCCAAGGGTGTAGCTTGAGCCTTGAGGATCTAGTGGGTTAGTGTGACTAACTTGTTTGGGCAAGATAGAGAGTTTGGGGGCCTCTTATTGCTATTAGTTAGTGTGAGCCATCTATCCATGACATATGAATATTGTTGGTAAATGTTTCACAACTCATGGAGATATATGTTAGGCTTTGTTGGAATAAAACCTTCTTGGAAGGAAGGTAATCATAACATAAGATCTTTAGGATTGATTATGTGTACTATATGATATGTATTTAGTGTCATTTGGATGACATCTATACATTGGGTGAGCCAATGGGAGTCATGGACCCTTAATGCTTCACCATTATGTGTATTGATAATTTTGATGTTAATATGCCTTGGCATAATTATTGGAACACCTAAGTATGTTATGGGTGATCTATTTCATGTGATTCCTCCTTGTGTGAAATATTGTTAGGTGTTGTATCATTAGTAATTTTCTTTGATCTTGTTAAATCATGTTAATTTTTGTATTTATTATACTTGTGTATATGGTTGACCCTATGGACTTCCACATATTTTTTTTCATACCAACCTTGTGGTGTGAACTTTTAAATTTCATTGTTTATGTCAAATCATGTCAATTGGTATCTTGTACACCCTATGTGTATATAGCTAACCTTAGGATTTATCATTTTATCATTTTGATATTAACATTGTTATATGAGAGTTTTACATACCTAGTTATATGTTTTTTAATTTTTGGATGTGTGAATAATGTCAAATTTACTTGTGTAAAGTGATCTCCCACTTAAGAAATTAGTCAGGTAAACCTTACATTGATCTACGTTTCTAGATTGTTGTTGGACTATTTTGTGTACATGTCTTAAAAATAGATGTGGCCTTGTGTTGTTAATATATTGGTATGTGGTAATAGGGTCATACACCACTCATGTGATGTGTTCTCCCTCTTGAAACCAAATTCTATTGGTTTAAAATTTCCAAGGTACAATGTTGTATTATGTAGTGTGACTCTGTATCACTATTCTAGCATTGAGTTTTGGATGCAAGTAAGAAATTTAAGGTGAAGTGAACACTATTTATAAGATGATTAAACTAGGTTTTTGATAGGGAGTGGAGTCTCACATAGGATAAAAACCCGCTTATCCTCTCTACATGAAGTAGCTACTTGATTTTTTTGGGTTGTGCACCATGAGTTCTATAGGATGGTCATGGGATCTTCATGCATAATGGTCACCTCTTAGATTGATCATTCATTTAACTAACTATTTGAAGTTGTTGTATAAAGAACCTAATGAAATTTTTATGTGTATCCTTCTGAAATCACTAACTAGTACTATAGACTTGGATATTTATGTGAATCAACAAGGTGGTACTTTATAAAATGCATGCATGTATTAGCTTGTGGTAGGTACAACCATGCTTTGTTTAAGGTATTGTGATTTTTATACCTATTGGAAATATCTTGGGATGGATATTTATATTTATTTGGAATCATTACTAGAATGTATGTTGATTTTATGCTTTGATAGATTAGCATTAAGCCCTGATTAGGTGGTGTTTAAAATCCTAGGTACCCACTTGACTCTTGGATAGGGTGATGAAAGTTTGGGTGATGCCCTTAGAAGGATATTTTTTTATGCTACCATGAGGTAAGTGAAGTGAGATGGTGGGATTGTAATCCCTACAACTAACATGTGAGCTTGTATGTTTGGTGGAAAACACATTGTAAGCCTTCAAGTTGGATGTGATGCTTGGTATAGCTTCTCCATTGTTCAACGTGGTTGGTGTGGGATGTTGCACTAACCCCTGATAGGTTTATGATTTAGTGGAGTAACCATAATAGCATGGATTATTGCCATTATGATATGACATTATGTGATGAGTGATCTTGGGATTATGCATGTGGCATAATGTTGTGGAATATCTCCACTATTGATATATTTTCTTGTTATAATCTAGTGGGATTAGATGATTTTATGATTATTGACTTTATATTTTAGGTCTATGTGTGTTGACACAAGTGACATCAGCCCTAGTTAAGCTGCATATTCAAATTGTTAATCTAATTTAGACATCACTTTTTGACTTAAGGTTCCTTATATTCATGGTCCTATTTGGGAGTGTTGTTAGTGGCCTTATTGGGAGATGTATTAAGGAATGTGTGAGTTGTGTTTTGGTACATTGTGTGGTCATGATGTTTTAACCACCATCATAGTGGTTGAAATGGTCAAATCTAATAGTGTTGTATTAAGTTTAATAGTTGTTACCTTGGAATTGTTTTTGTTTGATGTAGGCATTTTGGGTTTGGTGAACCTATTTTAGCTTGATCTTAGCTGATCTTAATGTGTTTTATGGCCTTTTTAAGGCATGATAGTAGAAAAGTTCCAACCAAGTTGAGTGAGTTAGTTGAATTTCCATGACAATAGTGTTATTTAAGTGTTATTTTTTCCCTTTATCAGTGTCATATAGGGCACATGAAGATGGGAAGGAGGTTTTTATAGGGACTAATGCTTTAAATAATATGATGGTTCTAAGGATAGTAGTCATGAATGATAGCCAGATATAGTTGAGACATTTCCAACCCACAATAGGTGGAGAGATTGTGTACCATCTTTGATTGGTATTGTTGGAATCTTTTAGATAATTTTATACTTGAATATTATTAGATGCTAAGATGGCTCCTCTCTAAGGTGGGGAGGATGTCACAAATTAAACTTGTGGCCCATTTTTGGATATTATACTAAATCCTAACATAGCACATTTTGACAGTGCTTAGACTAATGAATATTGATAATTGATCTTGTTTTTAGATGGTTATGATATAGGTACCTTATATGGCCAAGGTGATATGTTATATCATAGTTGATGCTCATCATGGATTCATTATATCTTGATATACATATTGATTATGTTAGGTTCATTATATCTTATTATACGCATATGTTGGTTTAGTTAATTTTATTTCTATATGTTATTGCTATATTATGTTTTACCTGATTCACATTGATCAATTCCATAACTATTGATTGTGTCCCATAGGACATGAGTGGGTTTATGCTTACCAAGACTAGCTCTTACCCTTATTAGTTCTAGTTGATTATACTTGATTTATCATCTCATGTCTAATGATTCATACTAAGTTATTATTATCATATTGATAGTGTTTAGGTACTACTGATATCTTATTTGGTAGATGCAAGCACCAAGCCACAAACTAGGCTCAACATTGGGTTTAGACACCTTAGGTATATACACGGGTGATTGAGTAGTCAAAATATCACTCTAACAAGTATAGAATGTATTATATAATACCAATCTACCTCCTTGTAGATTATTTTGTGTTATTGCTTTTGGCATTATTAGTCGGGCCCTTATGTGTACATGTATGTCTTATTATTTTCCCCTTTGGATTTGTTGATTATGACACCATTGATTATCTTACCTATCCCTTGTGTGTTAGGGTATTACCATCATGGTTGGTTATCCTTTTCAAGTGTCGTAGACACTT
>JARHVA010001164.1:0-217500 GCA_037957365.1 Torreya grandis | reverse complement strand
TTGGAGCTCTATTTAACATAAAGCAAAAATTTTGGTGGCCATTATATTTTTTGCTTGGTAAATTGGTTTGATTTGTCTTTGTCAAGTATGTGGTAAAGCGTTGCTATGGATATAACATATATATGTATATTATTATTTATGAAAAATTGACCTAATGATTTAAAGTTTTAAATATTTGTATTGTCTTGTGATTGATGATTTCTTAAACTATTTGTTTTCCACCTATGTTTTCAATCTTTGACCTGATGGCATGTGTTTTTTAATTATGTGGTTATTTGGAGTTGAATGCCCCTTTGTGTATAATTTGTTTTGATAAACCTCATTGGTTGAGCTTTGGACCCTGGTAAAAATATCCAAGTCTTATGTATTGGATTTAATAGACCCTGAACTTCAAGTGTAAATCTTTCCCTAAAAAAACCCAATGTATGCCTTGGGTATTACTCAAGCCCATGGTTTGGTTGAATGTTATGGCTTCATGTTTTTAAGCTACTTTAATTATCCTTATTGGCAATTTTTGTAAGTCTATACTAGTGGCCTAGTATTATGTGGACATTTTATACCTCATCGGAGTACCTAGTTATCAAAATCCTTAACCAATATGATGGTTAGGGTGGTAAGGGCCACCAATGGAATGCTCATAGGGCTTATTTTGAGGGGTGTTCCTATTGTAGTGTTTACCTACATCATTGTTGCACTTACATCACATGTGAAAGCTTCCTTTTTTATTCCTATTTATGTTTATTGACATATGATATTGGACTAATGGATTTTAGTTGTTTACTCATTTTATGTGATAGCTCATCTTAATACATTATGTAGTTTGTAATATTATTAATTTGAAATATGGACATTATTTGATATGTTGTAGACACTGGAGGTAATCATGGTGATAATTATGTGATTATTTTATATTCAACCAACTATAATTATTCCTTGGCAATCATTTCTAGTGGGCTCCATTTACCTCATGAGTGGGAGTGTATTATAATTCATTATGATTTACTATATCTTTTCATATTTTTGTAAGCACATGTGTTAGTGACATACTTATGGATTTTAAGAATGCATTAAATTGGAAAATGCTATTATTGATACAACCAAAATTAAATGTCCTTAACCTTGAATTACATGGAATAAGATAATTTTGTTTTCTAGTATGTTGAAACTAATAGAGGTTTGCATTCCCTTAATGGAGTCATGTGTACATATTTAAATTTCATGATAAATATCCCTTGATAACTTTTCCATGGCATGGATTTCATTTTTAGTGTATGGACCTATCTCTTGTTATGGAATTAATATGATGTTAGCTAAATGGGAATATCAAATGTAGTTACTTTGAAGCATGACCAATATTATGTTAGAATTGGACTAAATTAGTAATCATAGACAAGTATACCTCCTAATGTATGTTTATGGCATAGTCTTTTATGTTACCTTATCATGACATTTTATGAGTTATGATTGGATGTATATAACCTTAGCTTAGTCAAGCACATTATGTTTGATTAATGTAACTAGGATGATGGTATAAGGCATCCCTTATTTTTAGTGTTGTTGTTAAACACATGATCTTATCTTGTTTTTAATCTTGGCTAAAAAGTTGATAATGCAAATAGTTTATGTAATTAGTCTTATGATGATTTGAAACAATGTGTTATCATTTCTATACTTTAGCAATGAATGATTTTTGGGTCATAATTTTATTGTTAGTAATTTGGATTTTCAAGGCCAAATTGCTACCCAAATTATCTGAAACATTCCTTAGAATGGTCAATTTCCCCTTGTAGCTAGTCAATCATGGTCTAAAAGTGTAATTTTGGGTCAAAAAATGCCAAAATGGGGATAAAGGCATCAAAAATTATTTCAAAATTCATTAAATTATTCCGAAATATCTTTATTCATGTTTAAAAACATCAATTTAGCCTAAGTCTAAAAGTTCAAGTCATGAAAAGATCATTTGATAGGTTTAATAATCAAAAAGGCCCCAAATGGACTCCCACATGCCAAATTGCTATTTAAAAAGGTTATAAATATGAAAATATGAATTTATGGCACGAAATACTTCTCCAATGATATTTTAAAGTGGTGGGAAGCTTTTTTCCTCTTAAAATGCCAAAATAAGCTTGTGTTCACTTATTTTTCAAGAAGAGTAAAAAATCCATATGGAACCCATACAATCCAAGGTAGGGAAGATCTTTTCCAAGACATATTCAAGATTCTAAAGTATTTTAATTAAGTTTCATGGCCTTATAAGCCCTAAAATAGTTTTATTTTGATTTCCTGCTTATTTGCATAGGGTGACAAGCCTGTAGGTTTTCTGATGGTATGATATGTTGGAAGAGGGTACTAATCTCAAATTTGGGGTGAAGAAATTAGACTCAAGTATATTATTAATGGTTTAATAGGTTTCTAAATTTTATTCCCCAAGCTCAAGAAACATCTAGTTGAACTCAGGGCAAATTCTACTACCTAGCATGTAGAAAGGTAGTTATTTTTCTTCAATTTCTCTTCACCTAGACATAGTTTTGGGAAAATTCAAATTTTTTAAGATTATTGAGGACATTATCTATCTATCCATGGAATTATAAATGTGTTATTCATCCATTTAAAGTTCAAACATAGGTTTTAATCTTAACCAGTCAATCTACAGTGTAGTTGACCTTGTAAGGGTGAATTGTATGGTCCAAGGAAAAGGAATTAGCTTAAAGTTTTCAATAAATTCATGTTTGAAGGGATTTCATCAAGTTTTCATGATTTATAAGCATAATAATTAGAGACTTTTCAATTTTCATGCCTAAGGGCCCATCTCCATGCTTCCATGTGTGTCAAAGGGTCTATTTAGCATTTTTTAAGGAATTTTTGCAAGATTTATGGTTTTGGGATAAAACCATGTTTAATTTTCAGTCACTTGATATTGTATAATGGCTTATAAATTTAGGTAACATGATGATCATATGCTCATGTTTGTGTATAACTCCTTGTCTTGGTCATATCATGCTTCTAAATGCTTGTTTCCCCATCTCCACTTCATCCATTCCATATATCTCCCATACTAATATCTTATCCCTATGTTTTTACACTATGTTTGTGTCTTTCTCATTCCACTCCATATTGTTTCCATCATTATTTTACTCCAATCACCCATCATTCCCATATTCATAGCCTTCTATCACTACCAAGGAGTCAAAAATTGACCAAGGATCATTATGAGCATGATAAAGAGTTTGTAGGTCACTTCAAAAGCACAAGTACAATCATTAAAGGAAATTTAAAGTAGGGTATACCATAAAGTGTGACCATAAATGTTCAATGGAGATTGAAAGAAATTTAAAGAGAGAGAGACCTTCTTTAAGATCTAGTGGAAGCAAACTATCCGTAGTGTGAGAAGGAAGCTAATTTAGAGCTAAAAAAGGAAATTTGGACCTTCATTTTTTACATCATGACACCATTCAGTCATGATCAAACCTATAGGCCCATGCCTTGTTGACATGCCTAGTTGCATATTGGTTGAAATCCTAAAGCTTGGTTTTAATTTTGGATTAGCATAGGCATGCTTGATTCTTTAGTAGACTTCAACATGAGTGAACAATGAGGAAAAGGCACTTTCAGGTTTAATAGACCTATTTTAAGGCTAATAAGCCACAAGGGCACCTATGGATTTATATAGTATGTATCATTATGAAGGATATAGTCAATTGGTTCAAAAATGGGGTTTTTGATAAGAGTAAGAGGTTGGATTTAGCATGTTGTTACTATCAAAGTTTTAATTTAAGTTTTGAAACAATATGATGAGCCATAAAAAGGTAAGTAGTCACTTCAAATACAAGCTACAAGCCCAATAAGGACCTATAACTAGCCTTGGAATATTGACCCACAATCAACTGGTCTTTTGAGAATTCATAGGGTTTATTTACTCTATGAAGATATGTGATGTCATTGAAGATTCCACATGGCATGGTGATCGAAGAGATAGATTATGATTTTTTGTCTCTTTAAAACATTCAAGGACCCTGTTCTTAGTATGTATAGAGGATTTTAAGAGTTCAAAACACCATCAAGTGGTTAATATAAGGTTTAAGATCAAGAGGAGTGTTTTATGTTCTATGGAGTGAATATTATCAAGAGGGTTATTTGAGGGTAGTAAAAGTGATCTATATTTCTATATAATAACCTAAATCCAATACTAAATGATGACATATAGCCCCATGAAGGAAATCACAGTCAAGGATATCTTGGGGTTTTGAATGTTCAAGAGGGTATTGGTGATGGTTTGTCTTCCAATGAAGGGTGTAATATAAAATATAAAGAAGACACTCTCAAGGGCAGGTTTTGGTTCTTATTATAAAATTCTTCACCTATAGTCTTAAAGTAACCTACAGGCCTATAGGTATCTTTATTTATAGTTGATCAATGTTTGAATTTTAAGGTGATCTTAAGGAGGTTTAAGGTCAGTGGATGGAAGGAATTAAAAATGATAACCATTTAATGGATGTAGAGGTTCTAACAAGATCCTATAACACAACCAAACCTTCATCTATAGTTGGTATATTACCCATAGTCACCAAAGATCCTAACTCTACAGTCTATTTTGAAAGCTAAATCAATCATTTCTTTTATGGATTTTGACTTGAAGGGTTCTAATCACCAAATGCATAGGTGTGATACTAAGTTGACTATTTAAAATTCATACAGAGGGTGCAATTATACTTTGATAAGAGACAAAAAACATAAAAGGAGACCTACAGTGCTTTCAAATAGTCACCTAAAGCTTCAATCAAATCATACAGGCCTTCACAGACCTCATCTATAGCCTAGTAAGGGTTTGGATGAACTAGAGAAGATTTGACCTCCTTACAATGTGTTGAAACTTCCAAAGGATTATCATGGCATAAAAGGCCTTTTGAACACCTTGTTTCCTATCACCAAGCTCTCCAAGGTCTCATGGATGTTTATAGACCATACAAGGATCATTAAAAAGCCTAAGAACACCGTCAATTACTCAATAGAGGGTCTGAGATATGATAATAATGGAGAAGATTATGTTTTTAGGGAGTGAATGCCAGCAAGATGTTTTTTGATGTTTATAACATCAAAAAGAGTTTTCAAGGACTATTTGATATTTTTCAAACACAGGTTCATCCAAAGTAATCTTAATACTCACCTATAACTAATTGCACTTACAATCATACTTCTAGGTTCACATTGGTGAATGTGAACAATAACCTAGGTTTGAAATGGAGATATTAAAGATGATTTAAACTTAATAGTAACTTTAAAGGGTTAAGTTTCATGATTAAAATTTTGGGGAAGACATGATCATCCATATAAACCCTAAAGTTGATGTACAATTAAGCTGGAATGGTATTTTTTATGATAAAAGTGTATTGAATGTATGTTTTGGTAAGAAAGTACATATACATGTAGATTAGTGAGGGTCTATAAAGAGAGATTTTGTCCTTGTATATCATGGACTTGGGTAAAGAGCATATATATCCATACTTAAGGATGACAAACTTGTGGCCATGTATAAGGTCTTTTGAATGCTAACAAGAACAAAAGTGGACAGTGGCTTCTAGGATTATTCCAAATCTACTGGATGAAGTCTTTGAGGAGGGAAGTGATGAGATCATCAGAATATCAATGAATTATATTTCAAGGGACCACCTATATAGTCCAACCATGAAAACATGTATAGAATTATGCATAAGAGAGGCCTAAGAAGCTTAAAACTTGTCAAATTGCTTTGAAAGAGATGACTTAAAACTCTATTTTGGCCTAAATGGTCTTAAATAATATAATAAAGATGAAATTTCCACTAAAAATCTCAAACTTGATCAATATTCAACCCTATGACTCAAAATTGATCATTTATATGTATAAATGCCTTGTTTGGAGGTCCTATCATGCTTAAAAATATGGGTAGAGGTTGTTTCTAAGTTATAAAAGAAATTATTGAGCTTAATGAGATGTTTTTGATATTTACAGTCTATAAATCCATGAAATTAACCTCCAAAACATGAAAACTTAGTAAAAAATGTAGACAGTCCATGAATGAAAGTCAAAATATGGAGAAAATTAAAGATTTTGGGAGCTACAATTGGATTTAACATCTCAAAGTTTTTACACAGGGTCATCATGAGTTAGATAACTAAAGTAACAAATTTAATATCCATTGGAAAAGTGCACATATTTTCTATTTTGTCTCAGACCTTAGCCTATTTGTTGAAGATCACCATTGGAGCATGCTTCATCCTAGAGTAGCTCAAAAGCTTCTAGTGCCAAATAAATTATTTTTAAGCATGGGATGATGTTTCAAAATAATAATAAGACCTATATAGAGTGTAAAAACTCCAAAATTTATGTAAACCATGCTCACATAGTGTTTTGTAGGCAAATAGGCACTTAAGTCAAAAAGGCATTTTTGGACTTTTCATGGAAATTTAAATTTTAGAGTGTTTTTATATCTTGATAAAAGTAATAAAATGATGTTTTAAGGCTTTGTGAAGTTTGAAAATAGCTAATTTACTTTTAGTGAAGTTTTTCACTTTTTACAATTTTAGGTACCCTTCTAAGTCACCTGTTTAGATGTTCATATATTTCACCACATGTGGAGTTTGGATGAATAATATTAGTATGTTTTTAGGACTCCTATTTAATTATAATTCAAAAAAAATTGAGATAATTTTATATGATTTGATTTATGAACAATCATTATGAGCGTAGGCAGTTGAGAATGTAGTCAATTTCCTATAGCCAAATTTCATTCACATGGTAAATTTTCATATATTTCACATGGGAGTATAATATTTTAAAGGATGTTATAGGGTTTAACATTATAAACATAAATGTAAGTGTTTTGATATTTGGAGGTTTGTACCTCATGAATCATTAGTTTAAAGTTCTAGCTTTAGAACCTTCCTAAGCACCTTAAAAACCAATTTTGAGAAAAGTGGATTTTATTACAATAAAATCACCATGGATAAACCTAAAAACTTTTAAAACATCAATTAAACTCTTAGAGGATTCAAAAAATGTAATTTTAATGCATAAAGATATATAGATGAGGGCATAAATCATATTTTTTGTGGAAAAAAGTGTGTAAATTAAAGTACAAGGAAATTTAATAGAATATAATCATTAGATATAAAATATTAGAACTTTTTATTCATTATAAAGTCTTAATTTTGTCTTAAATCATCTCAAGGGTTCTCCTATTAGCTCAAGAAAAATGGCTAGTCTGCTAGAAATTTGTGCAAAATTGGCCTAGTCAAGCATGTTGACTAATTGGTGACATTTTCTCATCAAAATCATAATTTTAATGATGAATAATTATTTTTCAGGGGTATTTTTTTGTTTTTTTCAGGTTTCATGGCTTATTTTTTAGGTTTAATGGCATCTAGGTTTGTAAAGTAGACCTATTTATATTACTAGTCAAATTGGTTTAATTGTTCAAAAGTCTAAGTTTGAGTTTGATATTAAAAGGTTGCTCAAAGAGTTCCAATGGAGTTTATATGTCACATATCTGATATTATCATGAAAATTCATGCACTTTTCATTCCTCAAGGTCCATTTTTATGCAAGGGAAGGTTCATTTGAGGTTGACTAATCTTGAGCTCTAGTTGACTACTTATCAAAGTGCCACATCTACTCTTGGTTTCCATGCAAAGGAGGAATTTCAATGTTCTAGCTCAACTTCAAGTTTAAATCAAGTAGAGTTTATTATTGAATATTGGCATAAAATCATGCATGGAGAGAATTGAGTTATCACATGGGCCCACCATCCAAACTTCTATGCCAACCTTGAAGATCCCTACATGTTTCATGAATTTTGAAGAATTTAATGCTTATTATAAATAATGATTATGAAATGGGCCCACAATACATATTACTATGAAAAATCTTGAAAAGAATACAATTTTTGTGGAGATAAATATTTTATTGAATATTTTAAACATTGTGAAGGGATTTAGATCTTGAGTTAATCAACCAAGACTAATATTTATCCCCTGGGAACTCCACTTAGGGTTGTTTTAGGTTTTGAAACACATTTATTGGCTTAATGAAACCATTTTTTATGAATTCCTAGAGTTGAAGAGAAATTTTAATCTAGACCATACATCAATAAAGAAGATTTTGTTTTGTATGTACGTTTTGATAGAAGAATAGCGTTTTTTTAAAATTTTGCATCATCATATAAGTGAGATTTATCTCCTTTTAGCAAGTCCCTTCCTCACCTATCTCTCTCTATCTCACATTCTATAGGTCATTTGAATAGGTTTTCAACCCTTCATCTAAAATATTTATGATTAAAGACAAACATAGAGATTTTTATTGATTATATGTGTGCATTGCTTTTAGTAACTTTAGATAATATGAACAATTTTTGTGGAGATAAAGATTTTATTGAATATTTTAAACATTGTAAATGGATTTAGATCTTGAGTTAATAAACCAAGACTAATATTTATCTCCTCAAAACTCCACTTAGGGTTGTTTTAGGTTTTGAAACATATTTATTGGCTTAATCAAGCCATTTTTTAGGAATTCTTAGAGTTGAAGAGAAATTGTAATCTGGACCATACATCAATAAAGAAGATTTTGTTTTGTATGTAAGTTTTGATACAAGAATAGTGTTTTTATTAATTTTTCATCATCATATAAGTGATATTTATCTCCTTTTAGCAGGACCCTTCCTCACCTATCTCTCTCTATCTCACCTTCTATAGGTCATTTGAAGAGGTTTTCAACCCTTCATCTAAAATATTTATGCTTAAAGACAAAAACATGTATTTTTATTGATTATATGTGTGCATTAATTTTATTAAATTTAGATAATATGAACAATTTAGGTGCATCACCCCTATAATTAGGATTTTCTTTGAGTTTATCTTCCCCTTTTCATCTGATAAATCATAGTTGTCAAATTTATTGAAAAATCTTAAGGGAACTAACCCTCTCTAGAGGTTTTTCTCATCATATTCACCCACACTCTAAGAATTTTCCATTTTATCAATTGGAGAGGTGTGCTTTCACATCCTTAGGTAGGGTACACTCTAGAGCGATAATAGTTTCTGGCATGTCTGGTGGGACAAATATTTCACATTTTTCAATTATTATCTATGTATCTAAGTATTATCTTAATTTATATATTTTTATTTTTAGATCTATATATTTTTTTGTGCCACCAATATTTGTCACAAAATCATCTATAAAAGGGAAAGAAATAGATTTCTCTAAATTATCTTACCAACCATAGAAAAAGAAAGATTCCCAACCAAATCCAAATCCTACACCTTTTTTTCCCCCTATTATTGCATAAAATCCTCCTATTCAAGCCATATTGTTTAGCCAAATATTTTTTTAAATCATATTAATCAAATTAATATTTCTAGAAGATAGTCTTTTTTTGCATTAAATGGTGGAAGTCCTCTAAATCTCAATCAATGGGATGAAATTCCAGTTTTAGCTTTGAAGATCTTTCATATTTTACAAGATAAAATATAACAACTCCTATAAAAAATATTTAAAATATTAATAATATTTTTTTAGTGCATCATGCAACACAATAAAATGTAGCAATGAGGTTGATGGAAACTTCTTTCAAAGGGAAGGAACTTCAGTGGTACAGAGGTTTGACTCCTGCATCAATCAATAATTAGGATGAATTTGGAGAACTTCTGTGCAAAAATTTTAAAGATAAAAGTGATCATCTTTGCATATTAAACTAATTAAGATATTCAACCATGAGTTCATGGTGGATTTCAATTATAGATTCTAGAAGACTTGGGATAAAATTCCAATAGTGATCAAGCCCACACCCAACTATGCTTTCATATACTATTTTAAGGATCTTAATTCAGATGTGGCTATCATGATCCAATCCATGTGAGGTAATAATTTACCTATATCATTTTAAGTAGTAATAAAGGATAAAAAATGTCTTATACAAGTAGGCAAGTTATTTCTAAGGCCTCTAATGCCTCTTTTCCCAGAGATCCATCCTCTTGATCTAACTATTGCTCCAATTCCAAAGTAATCAAAGTTACATCAAACAAAATGTGATAAAAATGAAATATTGGGGAAGATAGAGAGTATTATTAAGGCTTAAACCAAAAATTTGGTTACAATTGAGAGGCAACAATCTCCACCATACAGACCATATCAGAACACTAATCAAAATTATCAGTCTAATAGGCCATCCTATCAATCCAATCATCAAGGTCAAGGGTAAAATTATCAATCAAGGAAATATAATCCTAATTATCCAATAAATTAAAGTGATATTGTGACAAATTATAGAAATTATTCTCAATAAGGATAATGGAACAATCAATGGGATCAATCAAACAACATGGCAATGGTTGTATCTAGTGAGAGTTCTCATCAATATTTCTTACAATAAAGTTTAGTTATTCCTTTATTTGAAAACCAACCACCTTCTTATAATAAGGAATCCTCTCTACCGTATGGAAAAATTCCTTCATTAAATAAAATATAAGTTCCAAATCAACAAGGAGAAGGTAGTGGTAAGGCACCTATTGAAACTACATTTGTGAACTTCTAGGAAGCTGAGAATTCTATTAAGCACTTGGCTGAAAATCAAACTCAAGATTTACCTAATGATGATAATTTAGTTGTAACCCATACTACATCCAAGAAAATATAAATTATAGAATGTTCAAGTCTTAAAATGGAAGAACCTTCTTCTTCTCAACCACAACAAAAGACAACTACACATGAGCTACGTCAAAAAAGTCTAAATCAGTAAGTTCATGATCTAAAAGGAAAGAATGTGAAAGGGCCTTACATTCCTTAATTTACACAACATTTGGGATATATTTATCATCCTAAAATAAATTCAAAGGTAGACACTTCTACACTAAATATTATGGATCATATGAAGAAGACTACAATATCAATTTCAATGTGCGATACTCTACTAATCCCATGACAAAAGGAGTACTTGCAAGAGGAACTTTCAAAGCTTAATATTATGATAAGCCACCTAAAAAATAAAGAGTAATTGTTGTCTTAAATAATTCCAATATATATTTTTAGTCTCAACCAATTAAGGTGACTAAACCTCCTCCATTTTACCTTTTTGTTATTATTGGAGATTGTCTAGTTCATAACTATATGATTGATAATGGGGCTAGTACTTCTATCATGCCCAAATCAATAGCTGATAAGTTAGGATTTTAGTATGAACCCTATGAGAAAGGTTTATTGAAATTATATGGGTATCCTACCAAAAATTTAGGTGTGTTGAAATATTTGAAGATTGTATTAGATGCTTGTCATAAATTTCACCATTTTACAGGATGTTGTTGTTGATCTACCTCCATATTTTGCACTATGCCTTTCCATAGACTTCAACACCAAAATAGGAGGTTATCTTTCTTCATATTTGTCATACATGGTTTTTATAGTTAGGTTTGGAATCAAAGTAACAATTATATCAAAGCCTATTTCTAGATTTCATCTTGAGCCATATATGCCAAATATTTCAAATGTGAATTGTAGTATTTCATAAGAAGATGATAACACCATTGGATCAAGAGCATAATAAGCCTCTTGAAGTAATTTAAAAAATTATCCTAGATGATTTATCTAATGATAATCATGGACATGACCCATATAAAATGATTAAATATGATGGTTTTGGAGTTTACTATATGCATGAAGAATGTGACTTATTGTCTAGTCTCACTAGCTCAATATAGGATCAACAAGGAGCTTGGAATCTATTATTTGATGGATCTAGAACAAATAATGGAAGTGGGGCTAAAATAATGTTTGTTTGATCACAAAATAAAACTTATTATTCTTTTTTTATAGTTTATTTCAATTATAATTCCAATATTGTAGAATATGAAGCTCTTATTTATAGTCTTCAGTGGGCTAGAAAGAGGGATATTAAGATCTTGCAAGTAAAAAGTGATAGTGAGTTGGTATTCTAGAATGTTATATGTTTATGTGTAGAAAATAATAATTTTATTAAGGAATAAAAACATAGATTTTGTGATATCATGGAGTATTTCCTTGCATTTGACATTCTCTCTACTCCTAAAGGAGCAAATCAACATGTTGATAGACTTGCTTCTATAGGTGCATAGTATGACATTCTAGATAAGTGTAAGCATAATAAAAATCAGACCAAAATCAAGGTGGTATGTAGGCATTCAATCCAAAATAATTATGTAAGTTGGAAAGGTTTTTATTTTGACAAGAAAATAACATATTTTCTATAGAATGAGGTAGAGTTTTGCCAAAGAAATAATGATAAATTGTAGGATCAATATGGAAATCAGATTGTGTAATTGAAATAAAAAAGATGCCTAAAATTTTGGTGACTTCAGATATAATTTTAAATGAATATTATCATCTAAGGAAAGATAAAGTGAGTATTTCTTCCATGAAAGAACATTATGAGCCAATTAGTATAGCTGAAGGTAAGCAACTCAAGCTGGGTAAAGTGAATATTGATTCTGAGAGAGTAGCTTTCATTTCATTATGTCAAGAGTTTATGGATATTTTTTATTGTGAATACCATGATTTTAATGGTTTTTACCCTAAATTATCATATCATACTATTGAATTGGAACAAGATGAAAAATTGGTAAGATAAAAGCAAAGGCCAATCAACCCTAAGGTTGAGATTCTCATGAGAAAGGAGCTTACAATGTTGATTGAATTAGGTATTATTTTTCCTATTAATCATTTAAAATGGGTATAAAATATTCTTCCAGTAAGAAAAAGAATGGAGAGATAAGACTTTATGTAGATTTTAGAGGTTTGAATAGTGTATCATTGAAATATCACTATCCACTTCCTTACATGGATAAAATATTGCATAGAGTTTTAGGTTCATAGAGTTTTTATTTATTAGATGGGTACTCAGGATACAACTAGATACTAGTGAATGGGAAAGATTAGTATAAAATAGATTTCACCACCAAATGGGGTACCTTTGCTTACAAGAAAATGCCTTTTGGACTCTCCAATGCTAGAGATACCTTTTAAAGGGAAATGGATGTTATTTTTCATGGTATTTTGAGTGAAATGGTTTTAGTCTATCTTGATGATGTTACAATATTTTCAAATGATTATAATGATCATCTAACACATTTGAATATTGTTTTTGATAGATGTAGAAAATTTGGAATTTCTTTGATTCCAAAGAAATGCAGTTTTAGTGCATGAAGGGAGACTTTTTGGGAATGTGGTGTCCAAATCTAGTCTTTCCATTGATCTAGAAAGAATAGAGGCAATTCTTTCTCTATCATTTCCTAAACACAATAAAGGATTCAAGAGCTTCTTGGGTAAGATTAACTTTATCAGAAGATTCATTCTTAGTTTTGTAGAACTAGTAAAGCCACTTACTCAAATTATTAGGAAATAACAAGAGTTTACTTGGAGTAAAGAAGGTAAAATATGTTTTGAAGCTATCAAGTAAGAAAGAAGCCAAGCTCATACTTTTATCAATCTAGATTTTATTAAGGATTTATAAGTATATGCTTTCTCTACTTCTATTACAATTTCAGCCATGCTTATGCAACAAAATGATGAAGGTTTGGAACAGCCCATTGCTTTCTTTAGTAAATATTTAGAAGGTTATGAAGAGAGATTTTATTTTTTAGAAAAGAATGTAATTTATTTTATAATAGGTTTTAAAAAATTTAGACATTTGGTTTCAAATAACAAGATTATACTAATGGTTGGTCATCCAAGTGTGAAGAACTTCATTCTCAATAGAGACTTGAGCAAAAACAGAGCTTGATGGGTCACTAAATGTATGGAATATGACATTGAGGTAAAATTTACAAAGATGTTATAAGGCAAAGGATTATTTTAACATCTTTCAAAAGATGTAAAATAAGAAAAAGAAATAATTTTGACAATTCAGGGTACTCAGCAAGAAGCTAAAAATACACCTCCTACACGCTGGACACATAAAATTACTAGATTTATTCAAACTGGAGAATGTCCAAGAGGTTTGAATTCATAACAAATAAGAAAATTTAGGATGGAATCAGTACCATACATTATAATTTATGGATTTATTTTAAAAAAATACATTAGAGATATGCTTTTAAGGTGTGTTGAAACTTGTCAATTTGACAAGATTTTTGAGAAATTTCATGATAGTCATAGAGGTCATTTTATATCCAAGACCATACCTAAAAAAATCACTAGATCTAGTTATTTTTGTTATAATTTATTTAAAGATAAGTATGCATGGGTTATAAAATGTAGAAAGTGTACAATGTTTTTAGGAAAATAGAAATTAGCTACCATGCCACTAAAGCCAATTCAAGTTGAGCATCCTTTCATGTAATGGGGTTTACAACTAATTAGAATGATTCATCCTCCATCCAGTGCTAGTCATAAGTGGGTTTTGATAGCTACATAATATTTCACCAGGTGGGTAGAAGCAGTGCCTTTGAAAGAGGCAAATGAGAACTATGTGCTTGAGTTCTATGAGAGCCTAGTCACTCATTTTGGAGCACCATCTACTATCATATCCAATAATGTTTTGGAATTCAATAGTACAAATGTATGTGAATGGGCTCTTGAACATGGTATTTATTTGACATCTTCATCCAATTATTATCCTTAGGGTGATGGACTAGTTGAATCTACTAACAAGAACCTGATTCAGATCATCAAAATAATAATGGAAGATAATCAAAGATCTTGGCATACTAAATTGAATACTACTTTATGGGATAATAAGATCACCCCTAAGAAATCCATTGGTCATTCACCTTATCTCTTGGTTTATGGAAGAGAAGAAAGGATACCTATCTCATTATATCTTCTAGCTTTGGAGCTTGCACACCTGCTAGAGCTTCTAGAAAGTGATGCAATGGAGGTAGGAATGAATGAATTAAGAGAATTTGAAGAGATAAGAGATGATGTTATGCATACCATGTGGTAAAATTAGCAACAAGTCAAGAAGACATTTGACAAGTGAGCTTCATAAAAAATATTTTAGTAAGGAGACATAGTGTTTAAATGGGATGAAGATCATGCAAAGCCAGGTAAGCACTCCAAATTTGATAGCCTTTAGATTTGACCTTATATTATCACTAATTATAATAATATCAATGCTTTTCAATTATCTATATTGAGTGGAGAAGAACTTCCCATTCTTGTGAATGGGATGTTTCTTAAATAATGTTATTAAAAGAGTCACTCTTTTGTACATAGTCATAGTTTCATTCTTCTAAGTGATTTTTTGACATGCTTCAATAGTTATTTTACCTTTCAGTATTGTTGTTGTCATTTCCTCTAAGTGCATATGTACACATGTTGTTGTTGAGTCTATTTCTCTTTTTATGTTTTGGTCTCTAGCTTTCCTAGTTTCAGTGTTTATCTTGGTCTTTCCTTATCAAAATTATGAGTTCTTTTGACCAGCAGGCTAGTCAAACCCTGAAAGTTGCCAAAATTATTAGTAATTTGTCTTTTAAAGGCTAAATTTCTACCCCTATTATTCGAAACTTTCCCCAAAATGGTTAATTTCCCCTTATAGTTGTTCAATTATGGTCTAAAAGTGTAATTTTGGGTCAAAAAATGCTAAAAATGGTGTTAAAAGCATAAACACAAATTTTAAAAGTCATTAACTTATGCCAAAAGATATTTATTCATATTAAAAAATGTTAATTTATCCTAAGTCTAAAATTTCAAATCATGAAAAGATCACTTAATAGTTTTAATAGCCAAAAAGGCCCCAGTTGGAATCCCACATGCCAAATTGCTATTTAAAAAGGTTAAAAATATGAAAATTTGCATGGATGGGATGAAATAATTCTCCAATGTTCTTTTAAGGTGGTGGGAAGCTTTGTTTTCCTCTTAAAAGGCCAAAATAAGCTTGTTTTCACCTATTTTTCAAGAAGAGTATGGAATCCATACAATCCAAGATAGGGGAGATATTTTATAGGATATATTTAGGCTTACACATTATTTTCATGGAATTTCATGGCCATAAAATCCCTAAACCAGCTTTATTTTGATTTCTTGCTTATTGGCACAAGGTGATAAACCTATATCTTTTTTTATGGTACGGTCTGTTGGAGGAGGGTAATAATCTCAAATATGGGGTTAATAAACTAGACTTAGAGGGATTCCTAATGGTTTAATATTTTTATAAATTGGATTCTCTATGCTTAAGAACCATCAAGTTGAAGTTAGGGTAAATTTTCTTGCCTAGAATCTAGAAAGGTAGTTGTTTTTCTTCATTTTCTCTTCACCTTGGCATAGTTTTGGGAAAATTCAATTTTTTTCAGATTATTGAGGACTTTATATATCTATCCATAAAATCTCAAAGGTTTTACTAATCCATTTATAGGTCAAATATAGGTCTTAAAGTCTGCCAGTCAGTCTATAATGTAGTTGAGCTTACAAGGGTGAATTGTACAGTCCAAGGAAACAAAATTAGCTTCAAGTTTTTAATAAATTCATGTTTTGAGGGTTTTCATAAAATTTTAATGATTTATAATCATAATCATTAGATAATTTTCAAGATTCATGGCTAAGGGCCCATCTCTATACTTGTATGTGTCTCAAAGGGCATGTTTCATTTTTAGTCACTTGGTATTATTAAATGGATTATAAATTTAGGTAAAATGATGATCATATTCTCATGTTTGTGTACAACTCATTCTCTTGATCCTATCATGCTTCCAAATGCTTGTTTCCCCATCTCCACTTCTTCCATTCCATATGTCTGCCATACTACTATCTTCTCCCTATGTTTTTTACTAGGTTTGTGTCTTTCTCATCCCTCTCCATATTATTTTCATCATTATTTCAATCCACTCAAACCTCACTCTAATCTCCATAGCCTTGTACCACCATTAAGGAGTTAAAATTGACCAAGGATAATTGTGAGCATGATAAGGAGTTTGTATGTCACTTAGAAAGCATAAGTACAATCATAAATGGAAATTTATAGTAGGGCATACAATCAAGTGTGACCATAAAGTTTTAATAGAGATTGAATGATATTGAAAGAGAGAGAGACCTTCTTCAAGATCTAGTGGAAGAAAAATATCCATAGTGTGAGAAGGAAGCTACTTTAGAGCTTAGAAAGGAAATTTGGACCTTCATTTTTTAAATTATGAAACCATTTAGTCATGATAAAATCTAGAGGCCTGTGCCTTATTGACATGCTTAGTTTCATATTTGTTGAATTCTTAAAGCTTTGTTTTATGTTTGGATTAACATAGGCATGCTTGATTCTTTAGTATACTTCAACATGAGTGAAGAATGAGGAAAAGGCACTTTTGGGTTCAATATACCTTTTTTAAGGATAATAAGCCACAAGGACACCTATGGCTTTATAAAGTCTATACCATCATGAAGGATGTAGTCAATTGGTTAAAAATGGGGTTTGTGACAAGAGTAATAGGTTGGATTTAGCATGTTTTTACCATTAAAGTGTTAATTCAAGTTTTGAAACAATATGATGAGCCATAAAAAGTTAAGTAGTCACTTCAAATACAAGCTATAGCCCCAATAAGGACCTATAGCTAGCCTTGGAATCTTGACCCACAATCAACTAGTCTTTTGAGAATTCATAGGGTTTATTTACTTCATGAAGAAATGTGATGTTAGTGAAGAGCCCACATGGCATAATGACTTAAATGATAGGTTATGATTGTTTTCTCTCTCTAAAACACTCAAGGACCCTATTCTTAATATGTACAGGGGATTTTTAAGAGTTTAAAACACAATCAATTGTTTAATACAAGGTTTAATATTAAGAGGAGGGTTTTGTGTTCTAAGGAATGAATGTCATCAAGAAGGATATTTCAGGGTAGTAAAAGTGACCTATAGTTTAATATAATCTCCCACAACCAACACTAAATGATGACATATAGTCCCATTAAGGAAATCAAAATCAAGGATGTCTTGGGGTTTTGAATGTTTAAAAGGGTATTGGTGATTATTTGTCTTACAATGAAGCATGTAAGATTAATTATAAATAAGACACTTTGAAGGGAAAGTTTTAGTTCTTATACTAAAATTTTTCACCTTTTATCTGAAAGTAACCTATAGGCCTACATGTATCTTGATTTATAGTTGATGAATGTTTGAATTTCAAGGTGATCTTAAGGAGGTTTAAGGTCAAATGGATGGAAGGTATTGAAAATGATAACCATTAAATGGATTTAGAGGTTCTTTGGACAAGATCTTATAGAAAGACCAAACATTCATCTAAAATTGGTATATTACACATGGTCACCAAATATCCTAACTCTACAGGCCATTTTGAAAGCTACACTAATCATTTCTTTTATGGATTTTGACTTGAAGGGTTATAATCACCAAATGCATAGGTGTGATAGTGAATTTATTCTTTAAAATTCATATGGAGGGTGTGGTTATACTTTGTTCAGGGACCAAAAATATAAAAGGATACCTATAGTGCTTTCAAACAGTCATCGATAGCTTCAATCAAATCATACAGGCCTTCACAGACCTCATTTATAACCTAGTAAGGGTTTGGATGAGATAGAGAAGATTTGACCTCCTTGGAATGTGTTGAAACTTACAAAGGACTATCATGGCATAAAAGGATTTATTAACACCTTTTTTCCTATCACCAAGCTCTCCAAGGTCTCAAGCATGTTCACAGATTATACAAGGATCATTAAAGGGCCTAAGAACATAGTCAATTATTCAATAAAGGGTTTGGTATATGATAATAATGGATAAAATTGTGTTTTTAGGGAGTGAATTACATCACGAGGTTTTTTGAAGTTTCTAACATCATCAAGAGTTTTCAAAAACTATTTGGGATTTGTCAAACACAGGTTCATCCAAAGTAATCTCAATACTCACCTACAACTAATTGCACTTACAGTCATACTTCTAGGTTCACATTGGTGAATGTGAACAATAACCTATATTTAAAATGGAGATATTAAAGATGATTTAAACTTAATATTAACTTTAAAGGGTTAAGTTTAATGATCAAGACATGATCATCCATATAAACCCTAAAGTTGATGTACAGTTAAGTTGGAATGGTCTTTTTTATGATAAAAGTATATTGAATGTATGTTTTGCTAAGAAAATACATAAAAATGTAGATTGGTGAGGGTTTTAAAAGATAAATTTTGTCCTTTAATATCATGTACTTGGGTAAAGATCATCTAAAACCATACTTAAGGATGACAAACTTGTGGCCATGTACAAGGTCTTTTGAATGATAATAAGAACAAGAGAGGACAATGGCTTCCAGGATTGTTCCAAATACAATGGATGAATAATTTGAGGAGTTAAATGATGAAATAATCATAATATCAATTAATTATATTTAAATGGACCACTTATAAAATATAACCATGCAAACATGTACGGAATTATGCATAAGAGAGGCCTAAGAAGCCTAAAACTTGTCAAATTACTTTGAAAGAGATGATGTAAAACTCTTTTTTAGTATAAATTATATTAATTCATATAATAAAGATGAAATTTCCACTAAAAATCTCTAAATTGACTAATATTCATTTTTGTTAGTGAAAATCAATCATTTTTTATGCCTAAATGCCTTGTTTAGAGGTCTTATCATGCTTGAAAATAGGGTAGAGGCTGTTTCCAAATTAATGAATAGACTATTGAAATAAATTAATATAATTTTGATCTTTAAAATCTATAATCCATGAAATTCACCTATAAAACATGAAAACTTAGTCAAAATGCAGATAGTCCATGCACAAAAATAAAAAATTTAGAGAAAATTAAAGATTCTAGGAGTTAAATGTGGAGTTTAGATCTCAAATTTTGTACACAAGGTCATCATGAATTTTGGAAACACTTAAAAAAAATTAATATCCATTTGATAAGTGAAATTATTCATTTTTTATCTCAGACCTCATCTTGGTTGTTGAAGATCACTATTGGAGCATGCTTCATCTCGAAGTGCCTCAAAAGCTTATAGTGACATGTAAAGGATTTTTAAGAATGGTATTATGTATTTAAATAATAATAAGACACATATATAGTGTAAAAATGTCAAATTTTATGTAAACCATGCTCATAGAGTGTTTTGAAGGTAAACAGGCACTTAGGTCAAAAAGGCATTTTTGGAATTCTCATGGAAAAGTAAATTTTAGAGTGGTTTTATAGATTTTTACATGTACTAAAATTATTTTTTAAAACTTTTTTAATTTTTTAAAGATATAATTTCATTTCAGTGAAGTTTTTCACTTTTTGCAGTTATAGGCACCCTTCCAAGCCACCTATTTAGATGCTCATATCTTTCACCACATGTGGAGTTTGGATGAAATATATTACTATGTTTTGAGGAATTTTTTAAAATTATATTTAATTAAAAATTGAGACAATTTTAGTGTATTTTCTTTATGAACAATTGTGAAGAGCATAGGTAGGTCAGAATGTAGTCGATTTCCTATAGGCAAAATTCATTCACATGGTACCTTTTCATATATTTCACATGGGAGTATTATATTTTAAATGATGTTATATGGGTAAATTTTATATAAATAAATGAAATTGGTTATATATTTTGAGGTTTTTACCTTGTGAATCATCAATTTGAAGTTTCAGCTTCAGAACCTTCCTATGCACCTTAAAAACTAATTTTGAGTAAAGTGGATAATATTGAAATAAAATCACCATGGATAAACTTAAAATATTTTCAAAAATTAATTAAACTATAAGAGGATTCTAGAAATGTAAATTTAATGCATAGATCTATACAAATGAGGACATAAATCATGGTTTTTGTGTAAAAAAGCATGTAAATTCAAGTATAAGGTAATTTAATAGAATATAATAATTGGAGATAGAATATTCATACTTTTTAATCATATTAAATTATTAATTTGGTAATAAATAATCTTGTGTGTTCTCCTATTAGCTCAAGCAAAATGGCTAGTCTACTAAACTTTGTGTAAAATTGGCCTAGTCAAGCATGTTGACTAATTGGTGATGTTTTTCTTGTCAAAATCATAATTTTGATGATGAATAATTATTTTCAAGGTGTATTTTGTTATTTTTTTAGGTTTAAAGTATTATTTTTCAAGTTTCATGGTGTCAAGGTTTTCAAAATGGACCTATTTAGCTTACTAGTCAAATTGGCTTAATTGTTCAAAAGGCTAAGTTTGAGTTTGATATTAGAAGGTTGTTCAAAGAGTTTGAAGGGAGTTTCTATGACATATATCTGATATTATCACGAACATTCATGCAATTTTCATTCCTCAAGGTCCATTTTTATGCAAGGGAAGGTTCATTTGAGGTTGACTAATCTTGAGCTCTAGTTGACTAATTATCAAAGTGCCACATCTACTCTTAGTTTCCATGGAAAGGAGGACTTTCAATGTTATATCCCAACTTCAAGTTTAAATCAAGTAGATTTTATGTTTGAATATTGGCATAGAATCATTCATGGAGATAATTGAGTTATCAAATGGGCCCACCATCCAAACTTCTATGCCAACCTTGAAGATCCATGCATGTTTGATGAATTTTGAAGAATTTAATGTTTATTATAAATAATGATTATAAAATGGGCCTACCATTCATATTCCTACACTAATGTTTTAAAGGCATGAAATTTTTGTGGAGATAAATCTTTTATTGAATATTTTAAACATTGTAAAGGTATTTAGATCTTGAGTTAATCAACCAAGACTAATCCTTATCTCTTGGGAACTCCACTTAGGGCTATTTTAGGTTTTGAATCTTATTTATTGGCTTAATCAAGCCATTTTTCAAGAATTCCTGGTGCTAAAGAGAAATTTTAATATGGACCATACATTGGTAAAGAAGATTTTATTTTGTATTTGAGTTTTGATAGAAGAATAGTGTTTTTTTTAATTTTGCATCAGCATATAAGTTAGATTTATCTCCTTTTAGTAGGTCCCTTCCTCATCTATCTCTCTCTATCTCACCTTTTGTAGGTCATTTTAAGAGGTTTTCAACCCTTCATCTAAAATATTTATGCTTAGGGACAACAATAGGGATTTTTATTGATTATATGTGTGCATTAATTTTAGTAACTTTAGAGAATATGAACAATTTAGGTACATCACCCCTATTATTAGAATTTTCTTTCAGTTTCTCTTCCCCTTTTCATCTGAGAAATCAAAGTTGTCAAATTTATTCAAAAATATTAAGGGAACCAAGCTTCTATATAGGTTCTTCTCATTATATAGTCACCCATACTCTAAGAAGTTCCCATTGTATCGACTAGAGAGAAGGTGTGCTTACACATCTTCAATCAGGGTGCACTCCAGAGTGATAATATGGTTGTGCCAAGACCATGCTTATAATTATCCTTGATGTGTTAACATGTACATGAAAGGGAACCTTTTCATCTATAAATATTAATATTGGTGAATTGAGGATATTGGTTTTCAATTTTCCAAATGTGTGACTGTATTTATTCCAATAAATTATTTTATTATTCTTATTTTTTAATAATTCCTCTATTGGTGTAATATTCAAGGCATAACCTATGATAAACTTACGGTGATAGCATGGGTATCCTAGTAATGTGAAATCATATTTTTTTAAATTTTTGGTGTTGAAAATTTGATAATTATTATTCTTTTTAGGGGATCAATCATAAGACCTTCTTTACCAATTATGTGACCCAACAGTGTCCTAAACATTAAAGATATGCATTTTTTTAAGTTTAAATCTTTTTTTTAGCAATAACATCTTTCGAACCTAAGTATTAGTGTTTGGATGAGATCCTTTAATAGTCCATATTCAATCTAATTATCTAAGTATAATTATATAAATTCATGGGTAAATTATTCAAAATCATTGAACATAATTCAAATAAATATAGCTAGGGCATTTGATGTGGAGTCCAAACTTATATAGGCCACTAATTTTGAATAGTAACTTTGTTTGAGCTCTTATTTATTCCAAAATGACTATATCATAAATTTAAATACATGTGTACACTAATTTATCCACTTGAGGATGTTTTTAGAAAAAATTAGGGGCCATATGTGACCATTTAGGGGTCTAAAAATGTATTCTAGTACTTTTTTTAGGTTTTTTCTACTCTTAAAAATAGTGTATATTTATACTTATACATGAAATTAAGTTAAAATTCATCCTTTAGGATAATTTTAGTGTTTAACATATTTTGGATATTTTTAGGCCCATTTGAGCTTGCATGAAACACTTCTAAAAATAGTGATTGGAAAAAACCATTATAAGTCAAAAGTTGCCAAAAATAGTAAATTTTTATAAATTTCAAGGGTCAGTTAGCTTTAAATACTTTAGGTAGATTTAGATTTATTTATATTTTTTAATTATGCATGTCAACTCCAATTCTAAGTTGAGATTTATTTAAATCCTCCCATGTATATATTTTATTCATTCAATGAGAATCAATAGTGTTTTGGCTTTCATACAAATTTTGTGTTTATACCTATTGATTTTTTGCTTAGCTAGTCTATGTTTTCATCATCATCCTTTAAGATAAATGTCATGATCATATATGTAAATTAAACCCATTATATGGTGAATTTTATCTTGGTTCAGTCTTGATTGAAAATTTGAACATGATGATGCCCTAAGAATTTGTCCATAAATGAATGTGCCTCTTTTCTTAAAATATATTCCAAGACTTCTTTAGTGAATGTTGTTTAGAATGGGTCATGAATGAAATATTTATTTAATTATATAAAATCAACACATATCTTTATTTTTCTCATATTTTTTTTGGTAAATCCACCAAATTAATCCATTTTTTTATCATCTACTAGTCCTATAATGTCCATGGCTAAAATTCTATCAAAGTTTATCTTTATTTTGATATTCATATTAGGATTTCATCGATAATATATATTTATGATAGGTTTTGCATATATATTTAACTGAATTTTCATTATTCCTAACTTATGTTTAATGCCATTAAGTTATTTATAGTTATTGGGGAAGATGTATTCATATTATTTTAGTAGTTCTACCATTTTTAAGACTATTGATTATTCCCAATAATGTCAATTTTTTGCCAATTTAGGGTCTCCTTCATGTGTTATGTTTTATTCCCAAACTTGTAACGGATGATAGAAATAGTTTGCCTATCCTCATTAATTTCAAATAGTTTTCTTTCCCCTTCTTTGATATTTTATTTAATGTGATATGTATTCATTTTTGTTTGTTTTTCAAGTTGTTATTTATTTATTTATATTATAACATATTTTAGGAATGGTTTCATACACTTTATCTAACACCTTAATTAATTTTGTATTCTCTATAATCTTTATTTTTGTATGATTTCCAAATCATGATATGGAATTTTAATCATATGATATTAAAAAATATTTTAGTTTGTTCAATGTGCAACATACTCTTTGATCTAGGTCCTAGAAGTTAAACATGTAAAAATTATTAATTATCTAGTCTCAATTCTAGGTCTTTCTATGTGTTTCCTAATATATAAACGATTCTTGTGATATTTATCCTAAGGTCTAATAAAAATATTTTACCCATAGTTTTGGATCAAGCTTTCCAATATACCTCCAATAATCTTCAAATTTATTTATGTGTTTATGAGGACTTCATTGGCCACTACATTTTATGAGAGCCTTAAACTTTCATTCCTATTGAATGTATCATGTCTCAAGGAGTATCAATAAGGTATTCTAATTATTATTTTATTTTTTGTGTGTTTCCACCATCTTCAACATTTACAATGAGTTTGTCATCCAAGGCTTCCATTATTTATTTTTCATTAAGAAATAATTTCTCCATCTAGGCTAAGTAAGATCTTACATCACCAATCCCTGAAGATTTAGGTAAATTATTTTATGAGGCTTATATTCCTAATATAAATACCCTTTTTTATTTATTTTATGATTTTATATTATAGTCTTGATTTTATTATTCCCAAATATAGTTCTTCCTTATTTCATGTGGGATTTTCATTTCCCTTTGTAATATTCATCCTAACTTTCAAGGTATATTTGATTCTTATTATGATTGGAATTGTCACTACATATTTATTTATTTATTTCCTTTCCTATTGTTATAAACTATTTCCTCTATTTATTTTTTTATTTCGTATCTTCTTTGTGGATGGAATAAAATTTTTGATCTATTGTATGTTGAATGTTTCTTTCTTTTTTTGGTATTTTTCCTTCATGTCAAAATTTTCATTGTTTTATTTAGTTATGCAGTATTTTTATTTTTACCTCCTTATTCTATATGAATTAAACTTCTTGAAATATAATCAGCTTGCTATATAGTATTATTTATTTAGTTTACAACATAGTTGATCTTATTTATAATGTGTTATGTAGTATGCCTCATTTTGTTAGTGGTATTTTGAATCATTCTTCTTGTTGCAGTATTGTTTAATATGTTTGTGCCATCTCTCCAAGTTTATATAGTATCATAAATAGTTTCTTCTTCATCATATATTATTTATTAATATTCAGATTTGGCTTCATCTTCATTAGTTGAGTAGTAATTTTCCTCTTGTATTCTCTTTTTAGTTTGTGGTATTTATTTGTTTTCATTCAATTTTTCTTAGAGATATAGATTTTTGAAATCTTGTTTTTGGTGTGCCATATAATGAATCTTAGATATATTTTATAGTATTGGAATCCTGTTATTCATTCTATGTCTTTATTTCCCCATCTTAATTGGGTTTGAAGTCCTTGTCAAAGTGGGGTACTTTTACTATCGCACAAATCTCTGTAAGATCATCAATATCTTCATCCTCATCCTTTTTTCCCATACCTATTCAATCCACACTAAGTTATTGCATGTTTATAGTGGAACATAGGCAATGATATAATTCAATTCATGATTGATTTCCTTATCTTCAAAATTAAAAATTCCATTACAATCCATGAACCATCCTAACACTAAAGGTATAAAATATGATGGGATTTATGGAAACACTCCATCAATTAAAATTATTTTATATTAGTTATTCATAACATATTCACCTCTATGAATTTTAATACTCAAAGTGGTTATTTAAAATACCATCTTCCATGGAAATATAACAATCCAATAAATTTTTGCCTAGGTTTTCCTAGTGTTTCTTATGGTCATTATGACATAATGTTAAAAACTGATCTAAAATATAGCAATATGTTTTTAAATTCCCAGCATTATACCTTAACATATAAGTATATGAATGATTTCTTCCATTCTATTTTTTTGTGAAAAACATTCTTATTTTTATTTTCATCCTTTTATGTTTATTGTACACAATATGTGTCCTCATGTTTTTTCCAATATTTTTATAACTCTAGAGTCTTTGTAATAACTACTGCTTATTGATATTTTTTACAATTTTACTTAATCCAAACATTTCTTCTTACTTAAAATAAGTTTACTTCTCCTCTCCATTTACTATTTTTTTCAATTATGTTTTGACTTTATTTTAATATTTTGTCATGTGTTTTGGGGTTGGGGTATTTTTCTTGGTCACTCTCATCATGTGATATATATCTCCTTTTCCCCATTTAAATCTATTTTGGCACCAATCCTTGTGGTTATGGTTGATCTCCCATTATCCAAGTTCTTGTTGGAATTTTTTTTCGTTATAGTTTTTTATTCCAAATTTCTCTCAAATTTTCTTTTACTTTCATTTTTTTGATATTGTACCACTAGTTCTAAAAGTCTCTGGTGGTTCTATTTTTTATTATTCCTTATCTCCTCATGGTACTTTATTTAAATATTTGGGCCCTTAATTTTAATAATATAGTGCCTCTATATTTTTTTCACATGTTTTAAATAATTTTATGGCTTTTAGGAAAGTGTATACATCATGTGTGCCTTTTTTATTATAGGAAATGAATTTGATTTGGTTTGGTATAGTTAAATTATGTACAATGTGACCTTATTTCCCACATTTGAAATGTGTGTGTGTTGGGGGGTGGAGGAGGTGCTACTCTCTTTGAACCTTGTCTTCCTTGATATTTTCCCCCTTGGTATTTTTATAGTTATTCCCTTGATAGTTTCCCCCTTGGTACCCCTAATATTTATTCCCTTTGTAACCTTGGTACCTATGGCCTCCTCATTGATAGTAGTTTTCTTGATAACTACCTTTGTAACCTTTGTGATATCCTACTCAATATATGTTTATTTGATATCCTCCATGGTAGACTCCATGGTATTCACCTCCATTGAATCCTCCTTGATAGTTATTTAAATTTTGTTTTGGAGGGGTTATCACATCTTATGTTGATGCATGTCACTGATAGGGAGTTTTAATATGTGGTTTTGTTCATATGTTTTTTTACATTATTTGAGAGGTGACTAATGTTGCTTTTTTGATGTTATTGTATGTCTTATTTTCATTTATTTCATGTCATCTAATGCATCAAATCTATTTTACGATTGTTATTAGTTCTCAAAATAACCACACATTATGAAATATCTTACTTGCTATGTGGATGGGGACACCTCCATCAAAGGGCACATATTTTGACTATGTTGGTCATACACTCTAAAAATTCCAAACCATACCCTATCTTTTATGATGGGTTATTGTGTTGAAGGCATCATCCTTATACATTAACTTGAATTAACATCATTCTTCTTATTTTTTTTATTGTAAGGACATTATATGTTGTGATGTCCATACCCACAACATATCGTAGACCAAACCATGGATTTCATTTTTAATTTTATTGGTGAAATAATTCTTATTTCCAACTTCAATACATATATCATGTGTTAATCTAAATTATAAAAATTAGTGTTCCATTTTTTCTAATTTTATTTTTATAATCATCTCTATTTATCTCCTCTAGGTTTGGGATTCTAAAATATATAACTTTTATAGGGCTTCAATAAAATGTCTAAAATTATTTCCCATTGGTATTTGTTCTTAAATGTGGTAGTAATAATTATACAAACCATTCAAATTTTCTTTTTTTAAAAGGTTATAATAATTTTATTACTACTTTTTAAAATATTTTTAAAAACTCTTTCACTTTTCCTTCTATCTTATAAATAATTACCTCATTTTTATTACGCATTCTATTGGAGTCTTGGGATAGTAAAAATCACTTTTGATTGTGTCTTTTAACTCATCCCATGTTGTTAAATAGTCAAGACTAATTTTCATATACCAATTTAGTGTAACATCTTTCAATGCTCCCCAAAATCAAATAGTTTGACTTTGTTATCTATAATGTTATGGATAATATAATATGAATATAATGATAAATTTTTCTCTTCAACATATTTTATCTCCCTTACAAAAGTGGGTGACTTAGTCTTATGTTCCATTTTAACTTGGTTGAAACTTGTCTTCCCACTTACTAGTTTAGTGTTATTACTCTTACTTTTGGGGTCTACTACCTATTTTCTCTCTTCTCCTTCTATTTCTCTTTCTCATATTATTTTTTTCCTAAAAAAATATTTCTACACTTATCTCATGGTAACTCTAGTTCCAATTAGTTTATTCCCAATAATTCAAAAAAATTAACTACTCTTATTTGTAGGTTATCAAGTTTTTTTTTAATATATTTATCCCTTAATTTTTATATAATATGCATACCTTTTTTACGTGATGTATCTTTAAATTTATAAAGTGACACAAGGGATGATGGTTTTTTAATGGGTTCATATCGTCAAATATTTCTTATAGATATGTGGGAACATGTCTCTTTGCATCTAATTTATATCTTCCTCATTATCCTTTTCTTCCCTATTATTTTTAACTAAACTCTCTACATCATACTCTTATATACTATCTACTCCTATTATTATATCTTAGTTTTATAGTAATTTATTCCAATTATAATTTATATTCATGTATCCCAATTATATTATCTCTTTAACTAACTTTCCCATATTTAACCATCCTTCTCTATTATTACTTCCTTATCCTTCCATTATTTTTTCATTATATTTCTTCTTATTTATCCAATTTTTCAATGGTTTATACATTATATAATTCCTCTATTTTTTCCAACTAAGACTTCTTATACTTGTAAAATGTTCTATTTGGCCTTCCACTTCTAAAGACTCCCACATGTGTCTTTTATCTAACATCTTTATCATAGGCTCTAATTATTTTATCAGTCCATTTATCTACTCTACTAAGTTTTTTTTCATGGTATATGCCTCCTACATCCATTTATTATATATTTATAATATTTCATCCTTATTACTATTTTTGGTGTTTTCAATGTTAGTTCCAAATTATGTGGTATTTATAACTATTCTATACAAGATTTTCCATTTGGTTCATATTTCTCTTCCTTTCTATCTATGAAAAATCCACTTGATGTTTCTCTTGATTTTTATTTTTTTACTTGTACCATCCTCTCATCCCCTTCTAACCTTTTCTTGTCCATTTTTCTCTCTCATTGCTTATTTTCTTCTACTAGCCTCACTTGTTCCTCTACTTTTACTATTTTTTCTTTTTATATTTCTTAATTATATTTTTACTCTTATTTAGTATTACTCCTTTATAGACTCTCATTTATTCCCTATTTTTTCCCCCATTTCTTCCCCTTTATTTATTACACACTTCACTTTTTTTATTTTTTATTCTCTTTCTACATTCTCCAATCTCTTCTAATTTAATTTGTATCACTAATTCTTGATCTAATATTTTGTTAATTTTATCCATCCTTATTTATATCATTTATTTCCCCATCCATCACATATTATCATTCAACACTCATATATTATTGGAACCCCATTTTAAATTTTATCATCCCTTAAGTGATTTCCCCAATAGAATCTATGTACAACTTATTATCAACCTGTCTTTAATCAACAATATATGAATGAGTATCGGTGCCTTTTGAATGGATTTAACCCTTAGTTATTCTAATAATCATACTTTGATCACATAAAAACAATTCCACTCATGTATAATCTATGATATTATGATTAAGTTTAAAATGGTCTTGAACCAATAATTTATTGCTTGTGTCCAAGGTTCATCTATTTACTCAAGTTTTTATATTTTTTCCTTTATAGATTTGATGGATTTATTAATTTTTAGTCTTGAATTTTTTTTTTTGAGTCTATCTCAAAATATAGGGCCTCAATATATCTATGAAAGTTACTTTAAATTCCACTTCTTGTGGTTAATATAACTCATCCTCGACTCGATCAACAATGGTTTTTATTATCTTCACTTCTTGGTGAATAAATTCCTTGTTCTTTATCTCCCACTAATGTTTAATATTTGTTATTACCAGATTATATAAATATAAGGGGTACTTATCCATAGACATAAATTATTTGAGATATGGGTTCAAACACCAAATGTTGACATCAACTCTATACTAAGTTAAGAGTCAATAGTTTAAGTATCTCATCTAGTGATGACATCATAGGATAATAATCATTATTACATTAATGTAGCATACATCCTAAAGTAATAAATAATTATTAGAACAACTAATAATGGATAACCCATATATTTATGCATAACTTAACTCTTATTGATTCATATATATATAATAAAAGTGCATATATCTAGATAAGTATGTGTTGGGATATTCTCCCTACATTTCACTACTAAGATTGAATAAAATATTGCATTCAAAATATGAAAAAATGCACCTATTATTTATGGTAATAAAACATTTATCTATTATGTTTAATTCCATGGAAAACTATCAATACCATGAAGGACATATATGTATTTTAAATACCATAGTATGATTGAAATCTTCCATGATTTCATCATACTTTTCTTTGTGTGGGCTCTAATAACCAATATTATATTTTATTTCCTTATGCATTTAAACTTGTTACTTTTTTATAACCATTTAATACATAATTTTAAATTAACATATATCTATAATTGTTTATCTAGGTAGTGACCCAATTTATGTCCCTAATTGAGTGAACTTGGGAACTTTACAATACCTAATTTAATCCTTGTCATCAACAAAGACATTGTTGAGAGACAAATCTTCTTCAAGTAGAATGAGATTAATTTTATAATAATTATTAATTATTTAGGAATAAGTAATATATATTATTTTATTATTCATTTAACATTAATTTTTACTCTTTTTATATGGTGATATTATGTTAACACAATCACTTTAGGATGTATAAGCGTCATATGTTAAGCTTTGCCAAGAGTAATAGTTTTTTTTTTGGTGTTATTTATTAGATCTTATAGAAGATTGATTATGTTATGATAGTTATTTTTCCCTAGTGGTAATTTTAGAAACTACTTTTTAACTTAGCTCTCACTTAAAGATATTCCATCAATATGGATAGCCTTGATATTGAATAAGAAAAAAAAACAAATTGATTGATAAATTAATTAATTTTATATTTCACACTTATTTTTGTGAGATTGCATGATTGGAAAAAACTATTAAATAATTAATCATTATTGAACTAAGTAATTCAAAAAATAATTTACCATATTTTAGTTTAGTTTTCAAGCTAAAAAAACTAGGAAATATAATACTTGAATTAAATTTTTTGAATAACACTATGAACATCATTCACCTATTATAATTGTACATGTAAGTTTTTTAAAATTTAAAAATGTAAAAAAAAAATTTAAAAATAAAATAAAATGTTAAAAGAATAAAAATCAAGGCCTACGCATGGCATGATTTGTTAATATACATGGTTCATTTATGTTGTTTATCATATATATGGTTACATATTATTTTTATACACACATTTTGTTCATGGTATACATGATCAAAAATCTCAACATACAAGTTACATATGATACATGGGCATACCAATGTGTGATATTAATTACACCCAAGGGCTACCTTATTGCATTTGGGGGCATGACCACACTAGGGGTATCTTAGCACTTTTTAGGGTCTATATTTTATATGACATTCCACTGATCATAGTGATCTAATTATAATTATTATACATGGATTACTATTGAATATATTTTTAAGAGTGTTATTTCATATGGATATTTTACTTTACTAGATGATGACATTGATTGATTATGTAGACTATCATTACTTGTTCTATATTTTTTATTACTACATGCATGATAATTAAAGTGGGGTACATTTTGTGTTTTATGAGTGCATTATTATTATTTTTCATGTCTTTTTTTAGTTGTGTTAGAGGATATTTATTTCTTATAGTGTCTATGTCAAGTCAAAGTCGAGTCAGTGTTGAATCATGTCCTCATTCCTTGTGTGCTTCATGATCATCATATTATATGCATATGTGTGCTTACATGTTTTATTCTTATGTATATTTTTTCCATGATTTATATCACTAATGCTTATATTTATGTGTGATTCCCTTATTTTTATCATGAACATTATACATTTCTTATTATTACATGCCTAGATACTATATTGGTTTAACATGAAAATGTATGTTCATTTCCATGGATCACATGTTTAATGTGTGCTTGAATTAGAAATTATTTATATAATTTCATATATTATCATGTTCATATACATAATTTACATGATCAATTTTTTAATATAGAACACAATATGAACATAATGATTTATTTAGAGATGATTGACTCACATAATTCATACTTCACTTCAAAAGGGGGCATATTAGTGGGATTTTATTATAGATTCAATCCTTTATAGACATATGGTTCATAATTTGGGTCAAATTATGTGATTAAGATGGGATGTATTATACATGTTGAGTAATATGTAGGGAATTCTAAATTATTTTGAAGAATAATTAATATATTTTATGACATTATGAGACATATTATATGAGTTAGATTAAACAAGTTTTAACATGTTTTCCAAATTTTCTATATTAACATATAGATTATGATATTTATATATCACTTTGAGGTATATATGGATTAAATTTGGTGAATGAATGTTTTTCATTAAAAATATATATATTATCTATATTATGTATTGATGGGGAATGATGGTACTACTTCAACACTTTAGATATATAATCCATTTATAGTGGTTGGTTGATTGAGTTTTAGTTGACATACAAACCTATTTTGGGGTTCCAAATTTATATACAAACCTATTTTTAGGTTTCACCTTTTCATAAAAATAAATTTTAAGGTTTCATAAAAAGAGTTATGATGATATCATATATAGTGCAGTGTAAAATTATGAGCCACTCAAATTCTAACACTTCTCTATCTCTAATGGGTGTTGAGGAATTTATACTTCTCAACCCATGGTTTTATGAGTTACATCTCATTAGGGAATAACTAAACCATGGAATTATCTAATTTATTTCACCAAATGGAAGCTTGGTTCATTCACCTTTTGGTGTATTCATTCCTTGAATTTTTTATTTGTAGTAATCTAATGATATATTTTACTTAATATTCCATATCATGAGTGGACATTGATATATCATGTTTCCTTGTAGGTTTTTCATGATAAATTAAGATATTTGGGGCATAATTTTCAACACCAAATGTGGTTATAATAGGTACCAAATTTATTTATTTTATCCTTTTAATCTATAATTTTAAATACTAGACTCAACTGAGATAAATTTTAGACACCTTAATTTGGTATTAAACACTAGGGAACATCAATTTTGACATATCTTGACATAGTTTAAATTGTACATAAAAATTTGAATATTTTATATTGGAAGCAGATCTTGAGAGGGAGAGGGGTGAATAAGTTACAAAAAAACAATGACCATTCAATTCCATTTACAATTTCATGAAACATACATTCACATAAGACATCAGTGCATAAGCAAACAACTACACAAGCATACAAGAGAACACAAGAGATATGTGGGAAAACCTCTTAGGGGATAAAAAACACTAAAACATGCACATTTAATAATATCATCTAATGAAAATATTAAAATTTTAGTGAAGAACCCACTTCATAAGGAGATCCAACTCCTACCTAGTTGAACACCCACCCAACTAATCTTCTGCAAGCTCCAACCCCCAAGCAACCAAGCACAAAATTAGATACATTGAATATATGATAATATTTAACAAATTAAATTGAATATTTAATTTATTATTACCTCATTGTTTAAACTCTTTCCCCTTCACTCTCACTCAAATAACCTCTAGGTCTCTCTTGCTCAATATGCCTCTTTTAGGCTCATTAGGTTCATTGAACTATGATACACTTTATTTAAATAAAAAAAATATGAATGAATTATATTATTAAAATTATGATGGTACTCAATGACCTAAATATTCTCCTTCAATAATATATTTCATTCTCTTGATTCCTCTTCAATTCAACTAGTCTAAATATGCCGATTAGGCCTTACCTTTATACCACACACTTCATCTAATCCATCTTGGTAAGAAAATATCATTAAACCACTTGTATATAACTTAAAATAGGTTAATAAAATTGTTAAATATGATAAAAAAAACACTCCATGGGTCATTTATAACCTATAGAGGCTAAAACTCAATTAGGCCAAATAGAGACCTAATGCAATTAACCCTTCTTTAAGGCACATGTTACCCTTAAACTCCTTGGCCCATATTTTTCATTCAAAAATTAATGAAACATATAAAAAATGTATATATTAGATCATTTTTTACTCCTAAATATTTCCATACTACCTAAAACTCCAACTCATCACTTGAACCAAGCTATTTTGCCCTACTTGCCATTAAGCCTAAAAACATAAAAAAGTTTGTCTTATAAAATATAAGCATACTATCACTTTTCTCAAAAAATACATTTGAAAAAAAATAAAAAATAATTTGTGACTTCATAAAATTCTCCATTTCGATTTTACACCTTCACTTAGTCTCTAAGCATCCAAAACCACCTCTTTAATAGGACCACTCAGATTAGTCAAACATCGTCAAAGTATAGTCAAGCAACATTGACATTTTACACTTGATTAGGGACAAAATATGAATTAAAATTATTTATTATGAGACCATGATACTTATAAAACATATACATACTAATTATATCCTTTAAATCTACCAATAAAACTTCCAACTTACTTATACAAAGTGATCACTCAAAAACCATCTGTAGCACAAAACATAGTCATGAAAAAGTTCATGTTCAGAAATTGAAATGGCACTTTCAATACTGATAAATCACATTAATATTTTATATGATTATTATAGTTTATTTAAAAATTTATATATATCAATCTATATATCTATTCATTGGTCTTATAGACCAATCTCTTAGGTTGCTCTCTTATAGTTTTAACATAGCTAGATAAGCCATTTTTGGCTTCCTCATCTCAACACCTCAAACTATCTCCTCAGCTTAAAAATTCATGAATAGATAAATTAGGTATCAAAAAACATATAAAATTTCATTTTATGTATTGAATATTTGACATATAGTCTCAAACTCTTCATCCCACTTAGCATACTTGGAACAATCATCTTGGCTTCAAAACATAGTCATGGTGAACATGACTCCTAACACTTGTGCAGAAACTTTATTAAAATTTAAAAGAATTCATGAGATTAATATTAAAATTAATATCAAATACAATAACAAATTTATATGGGTATATTATCACACAAGGAACATATAAATCATTCTGTGATACACACAACTTCATTGTCTTGACTTACCAAGATAAGTCACTTCGTGAGTACCTTTTATCCTATGTATGAACACCAAAAACGCTTACCAACCAAGGAAAAATATGAAACATATCAAAAAATTTATCCAATATATCCTTTATTACTCCCACATAGGTCTATACTACTTATAATTCTAACTCATGACATGAACCAAGCCATTTTAACCTACTCACCATTAGGCCTAAAAACACAAAAAAAGTTTGTCTTATAAAATATAATCATACTATCACTTATATAAAACAACACATTTGAAAAAAAACATGAAAAAACATTAATTAATTCATCAACTTCTCCATGTCTATTAGACACCTTAACTTAGGCTCCAATCATCCAAAACCACCTCTATAATAGGACCACTCAGACTAGTCAAACATAGTCAAAGTACAATCAAGAAACTTTGACATTTGAAACTTGATCAAGGGAAAAAAATGAATTATAATTAATTATTATGATCATTTGAGACTTATAAAACATCTCCATACTCATTGGATACTTTAACTCTACTAATAACACTTCCAACTCACTTTTACGAAGTGATCACTCAGAAACTGCCTATATCACAAAAATAATGTGATGAAAAAGTTCATGTTTATCACTTGAAATGGATCTTTCACTACTCCTCAAGAACATTAATATTTTATATGAGTCTTATATTTCATTCTTAAATGGATATATATCAATCTATAGATTTAATGTTACTCTCTTACAGTCTCAACATAGCTAAACAAGCATTTTTTAGCTTCTTCATCTCAACACCTCAAACTATCTCCTCAACTTTCAAAAATCATGAATAGGTCAATTAGGTCTCAAAAACATCTATAATTTCATTATATGTATTTAATATTTTTCATAGAGTTTCAAACTCTTCATCTCACTTAGCATACTTGGAGTAGTCATCTTGGCTTCAAAACATAATCATGGTGAATATTACTCCTAACACATGTGAAAACACTTTATTAAACTTCAAAGGCATTCATGAGATCCTTAGACACATAAATATAAAATATAATCAAAAGGTTATGGGGGTCTAATAACACATAAGGAACATATAGATCATTTTGTGAGACACATATCTTCACTGTCTTGACTTACATAGATAAGTCACTTTGTGAGTACCTTCTAGCCTATGTATGAACACCAAAAAATCTTATAAACCAAGGGCACATGAGGAATATGTTTTTATAAAGATCCTAAATCATTTAATCCATCCCTAGTCACCTGTAACTCTTCCCTAATCACCTTTTTCATTTTGCCTGGTTATTTATCAGTATTTTCACTATCTCTAGTATAGAGATAGGACATTTTGATTAACCAAAATGACTTAAATAGAGAAAATATCTCTTAAAACTAACTCCATGGGTCTGAATAATAAGTCTTGGCCTTTGAACTTCATCACATTATATGCATTAACTAAGTCAACCCTTCATGTAACAATAAAATATTTATAAATAATAATTTTTTTATACCTTTTGCTCAACTTATTGACATGCCACTTACTCTTGGAGGTGCTTGGAGGATTCCTCTACAACATTCAACCCTTTTTTAACAATAAAATATCTAGAAATAATAATTTTTTATACCTTCTACTCAATTTAATGACACACCACTACCATTTAGAGGTGGATAAAGGATTCCTCTATAACATCCAATCATCAAGCTTGATCAAACAATCCATTCTAGTACAAAACCATTCACATATTCCTAATCACTCCACTATTAGGGTTTGTAAAAATAAAAGCCTCCTTATCTTCTTAACATTTTTTCATAAATCTAAGGGCTTAGTTTCTCTAAAAAAATATTTTGGAAGATTTTTAGGACCATGTTCCATCTCTCCAAAAAGGATTAGGTCACTATTAAAAGTCTACACATGTCAACAAACATCAAAAATTTCTTTATGATCTCTCATCTCTTCATTCTAAGCACTCAAGAAACTTTAAAACCATTTTTAGGCATTTTGTTTCAAACTTATGAATTTAAACATGGTATACCCTCTAAGACAATGTATTAAATATCTGTCAAGACTCACCTTTTTCATATTTTACTTATAATTGATCAACCTATCTCATTTGGTCAAGCCTACATAAGCTTACATACCCTTGAGATCACCAAGACACTATTCATGCACCTTTATCTTCATTCCTTGATATCTAACTACATATATACACTAGATAAAACCTGTTATATCATGAATAAAACTCAAATTAGCTCAAAATTCACCAATCCTACTCAAACTACTTCATTAGGCCACCTAGGGCCATAAGGTCAAGCCTAGATGTAAGCCCTTAATAAGGCCTTGTTACTGTAGCTCACTCTTGAGAATCATTAATTGAATTTATACTTCATACATATGCTCTAAAAGTACCATGATCAATATTAGTCTCATATTATTCTATCTTATCTCCATCATGTCTCTACAAGCCATGACTATTATTTTAGAGAAATTTTACTTTTGTTCTATGGAAGGAAGAGAAAAGAAACTCAAGAAGGGTATGGTAGAAAAACCTAATATGTTGTACACATTTTGAATTAGATGGTTTTGGATACTCCTCTTTGGTTTGGGAGGAATGACTTATACATAAGAAATAACTCAAGGAAATGGTTTGATTAATTAGATAGTAGGTTGGATTTCTTAGAAATCTAGATCTAAGAAGCATGAGCTTCCTTGGAGGCTGTTAATCCACACTTTTAAACAATCAAGTTCTAAAAGATAAAACACTCATATAAATAGTATAAAATACTAAAATCAAATACAATAAGTTCTTGATCAAAGAATATATGATAAAGTTAAATAATTATATCAATAAGTGAATTAATACTATTGTTAAATAGGTTGGGTATGGTTCAGAAAATAGGGTGACTCTATCATCAGGTAGGTGGAAAGAAACTAAGATTTGGCTAAATTTTAGTTAATGAAAATAGATTGTTATTTTGTCACAAAGTGACCATAGATGGTTGGGGTGACCATTATTAGTTAGGGTAACCATCGATAGTTGGGGTAACTGCTAATGGTTGCAATAAACCGTTGACAGTTAGAGTGACCATTGGTGGTTACTATGGGTTGGGTTTGATCAAGAAAAGGTTGATTAGATGAGGTCATAAAATAGGATTATAAGAGATGGGTTTGGGTTGGGTTCATTACAAAATAAAAATAAAGTAATTGAGTGATTAAAAATAGATACTTAGCTTGTTGGTTGTTGATTTAATGAGCAATTAAGGTGGTTGGTTGATAAAATCATTGATGGAGTTTAGGTAAATTTTGATAGATTAACAGTACTTGGTTGTTGGTCTATGGGTGACAACACTTCATATATTTATCAAACTTACTAGTTCAATAGAAGAGTTGACCTATTAAATAAACTCTAATGCAAGAAGCTCTTGATAGTTGTGGATGTGAGTGATGATCACTTGATTCTAGACCTAGATTAACCCTCTCCTCCTCTCTCTTTATAAGAAGGAAGGAGGGGTGGAAGTGTATGCTCAAACAAGAGGTTAAATTAGATGTTCTAATTTTAACTTAGATATGCATTGATTTACACATGGATAATAGACAAGCTAATTATAAAAAAGCAAGATAGAGTGATGTGGTACTTTAGTGGTTCAGGTAGTAAAAACCTAATTATCAGTGGTTGAGGGTCAAAGATTATGTTAGGTTAAAAGGTAGGTTATCTATTAGGTTATTTATAACTTGAGTTATGTTTGGTTTGTGGTTAAAAGGTTAGGTTTGGTCTGTAGGGGGCTAGGGGTGTTTTAACACTTAGAACCATAGTGTGTGGTTTTCTAGTGTATACATTTTCCCCCTTTTTATTATACAATTTATATCAGTAAGCAACAAAATTAAAATAGAGTATGGATGAAAGGTTTGGTTATCTTGAGTATAGGAGGAGGTGTTCCCCCTTAAACTAGGAAGTGATGAGGTGAAACTGAATCTAGTGTGGGTTTGATAAGTGGTTAAGATGGTGATGGAGGTGGGTGATAGGTTAGGCACTAAAGTGAAAACACGTGCACAAAGTGTGATAACCAAGATCATGCATTAACCAAGTTTCCATAGTTGGTAAAAATTAAGGTCAATACTAGAAGGGCAAGTGACAAGTGGACCACATGACCATATATGATAGTTTGGCTACACTCATAAAATCAAGTATCCTATATAAAGTCAATGTTTTTATAGGTATCCAATATAAGAAGTACTCGTATGAAGACACAAATTATTAAGGTGTGCACAAGGTAGTGAAAGATTAAAAAATTATTTAATATGGAAAGGTAGTGAAGTTAAAAGGACTAAGGCAAGATCATCACAAAGGTATGTGATAGTTTGGACCAAAATGGTGAGAGGTGGGGTAACATGGTGGTTGTCGAGGTGGGTGGAGAAGGTAATATTCATGTGTAGGCACTTGGTGTGGGTGTGTGTCAAAAAATTGTAGGTGAAAAGTTGGTGGTTGGAGGAGTGAGAAAACCTTATTATTCTAGTTGTCAAGAGTCAAGGTTCTTGGAGTTGATCATTAGTGATCACCCTAACCATTGATGGTTAGGTACAAACCATAAATGAGTGGAAACAAAAAGTGACTCCATGGGTTTTATTTGGTTATTATGGATTTTTACTTTTGACAATGAGATCTTGTCATTTTGTGTGACAAAACATTGATGGCATTTGTTGAGTGAGTGAGTGTTTGAGTTAAATTGTTAATTGAGTGGATAAGAGGTTAGATCAATGAAGATGTAGGGTGGGTGAGGACATGTCCAAGGAGTGGGTCCTAGGTTTCCTCCTTAATGATGGTTGAATAAGAGGTAGGGGGTGGAGTACTAGTAGTGGTGGCACCAACAGGAACTATCCATATGAAGAGATATGTAGTGACTATGCATGAGCTATGGTATTTTAATGTAATAGTCTTTGTACATTATCTAGATTATGTCTAATGGGGTAAGTATAGGGCTAGGATTGTAAGTGGTGTAGGTAAAATGACACTAGGTTAGTGTTCCAAATCAATAGGTAATTAGATAGGTATAGGAGGACAAGCTCTAAGGGGTAGTGGTGCACTAGGAAGCAGTGGTGCCTTAGGTTCTTAGTTTGATTATGAGACATTATACTTATTATGTATATGGTTTTTGATACCGACCTACAAGTTGATGTATTGAGATGTATATTTTTGAGAGAGATATGTATATTTTTTGGATACATGATGATGATTATATGATTATGGACTCACACTTTATACATATAATCTTTGTATATAGATTATGGTTGATGTTTATGATGTTCATGTTGAGTATTTTTTATTATGGTTATGCTCATGATTATGTGAACGTGAACTAACCTAGCTAGGCATGTGATGATGTGTCTCTTTATTCATGTTTATGATAATTTTTGGTTATTGATTTGATGTTATCTCATCTAATTATGATGAAAATATGATGTTTTTTGATGACTAGGATGATGTTTATGACATTTGTGATTATGGTTATTAATGATGTTATGTATGGATGTGATGACCTAATTTCATGTTTGAGATGACCATGTTTATGATATTGATATGATGATGATGTTTATGCTTAAATTTTATGAGTAGATGCTTCCTCATTTAGATTTAGACATGTGGTAAAAATGGTTTATTGCTCATTATTCATAGATGTCATGATGTTATTATGATGTTGATGTTTATGATTATGTTCATGGATATGGATTATACTAATAATGCCTATTTTTGTTCATGATATGATTATGATGTTATGTGATGTGCTTATGATTATGGTCATTTGGTTGAAATCAAATCACATAAAGTAAGTTAAATAATAAAAACCAGATGTGAGAAAGAGAAGATAATCAAAAGACAAACATCTAAGTGATTATATCAACCAGTATGGAAGGATAAAAAGAGGGAACAATACTTCTTCTTTGGCAAGGACTAACACAAATTAAATTTAGATTGGTTTAAGGAAACTAATCCCTTCAAATGATTTACATTAGCATTTTTTAGTTGGTTAAAAAGGTTTCTTGATCAAATAATGTCAAGTGAGCTAAAAAATCCCTTTCTTATAGTGGATAAAGGGGAGATAGAAGAAAATGATACCTCCTTGTGAGACTAGCATGACTCTTTTGGGGGTTACCAAATATTCAATATAAACAAGTCCATGCCATATAAGGTGTAGATTAATTGATGAGGTAAGTCTACTCATTAGAGACAATTGTATCTTTAAAAATTATGTTACTTTTTTTTATGTCTAAATATGGGTATTTTACTATTTTGTTATTGATTTGAAGGGTTGGGGAAGCTAGTCAATACAAGAAGCTTCCAATAAATTGCTATGATTTTATAAATGCTTTACTAGTCATCCTTCAAGGGAGTGGTCTAATTTTATGTGATTTATTTTAGGGATTTTTAATATATGTCCTTTAAGGGAGTAGTCTACCCTATAGTAAGCACTTTTGATATATTTGCATAGATATCCTTTGAGGGAATAGTCTACAAATGCTAGAGGGTGACCCATATGGGCTCTTTTGATTTTATTTTTGATATTTGATTTTGATGTCATGGAATTTCTTATATAGGCTTAAAGGGTCACCTTTTTTGAGGGCAAAAATAAAATCACAAGAAGGTAGATTAGGTATAAAAAGAGGTTTAGGTTTTCAATAATCATGAGAATCTATCCTAGGAAAGGGGTAAAAAGTACCATCAAAATCATGCCATGGGTAGAGCCATGGTACTGATTATTTAAGATTAGGATATGATTATGATGTATAATCACATGATTCATTTTTAATTGGTTGCCCCTAAAATAGGGAGATGAATGTGGTTTGAAATTAGAGGATAATCTTAAGTTAGACAAAAGGTGAGTTTGATCCTTTTAAAAAAAACAAAGGATGTAGATGTGAATAATTAAGGGGCTCAGGCTTTGGGTTTCCATCAAGGAGGATAATTGGTAAGATCTTAATTCATACTTTTACATTATGATATAAGGTCCAAGCCAATTGGAATCAAACTTACCTTGCTTACTTTTATCCATGTTGGTGAAATTTTGGTTTTCCTTTAGGATGAGGTCTTTTATATTAAATTCTTTCACTTTAAGTTATTTGTTATAAGCATGTTTGATTCATTCTTAATAGACATAAATATGGGTAAGATCAACTAAATGATGCTCTTCAAGTAGCTGAGGTTGGGGTAAATGTTCTTAATGATAATCCCTATTAGAGATAAGATCATGCAAGGATATATGAAGAGAAGGAATTTGAAATTCAAGATGCAAGACAACCTCTACTCCAAAAACTAGTGAGAAGGGGTAGTACCTGTAGGGGTTCAAATGCTAGTATGATATGCCCATAAGGTGAAGGGGATATGTAAGTGAAAATCTTAATCAGATGGATTAATTATTTTAGTTAGAATGATATTGAGATTTTTGTTAGAGGCTTTTACCTATCCATTTGATTAAGGACAATAGGGTGAAGAGAAACTTATCTTGATGCCAAATGCATCACAAAGACTTTAGACTCATTTATTTTTGAAGGATTTGCCATTATCAGTGATGATTTTGTGAGGAACACCAAAATGATAGATAATGTTATGATTGATAAAGTCAAAAATATTTTTTGATTTTGGTTGAGATGAGAGGAATAGACTCTACCCATTTGGTAAATTATTTGGTAACAATGATGATAAAATGATGTCTATATGAATAATGGGGGTTAATTTCACCAATAAGGTTTAGACCCCATTATGAAAAGGGCCAAAAATTTATGTAGATATGAAGACTATGGCTAGGTGTATGATTCAAATTGGCATGTTATTGACACTTAACACAATTTTTCACATAATCATAGCACTCTTGGTTAATGGTAGTCTTGTAATAGCCAAGATGAAGGATGCATTTAGTGATAGTGAGGCCACTAAAGTCTCCCCTATATATCCCATCATGTGTTTCTCTAATAACATTAGAGGATTAATGACTACATAGGAAATGGAAGAGGAGACCATTAAAACCATGTTTATAAATAATTTCCCCCAGTATGGTATAATGTGAGGTACTTTGGATAAACACTCTTTGATAATTATTTAAAAGATTGAAAGGAATGATGGCAAGCTTAAGATAGAGAAAGGTCTGATGATACCAAAGGTTAGGTTGGGTCTCCTCCACATTGAATATGGTGGGAGAATATAATTTGACATAAGAAGGATGGGTAAGTCTATGGATAATGATAGATGGATAAGAGTTAGAGGGTGCAAATGGAATCTAAGAGGTGAGGGAAGTCATCGTATCAGTGAGCTTATTCATAGATCATGAGGTGGCTTGGATATGGTAGTATTTGAATGATGATAAGAGTATGCCAACTAATTATTTATAATATTTCAAAACATCATTATTATACTAGTAAGATCCATTGATTTGATTGACCACAAGTTGAGAGTTGAAAAAAATGTTGATCATTTTGATTCCTAAGGCTAATGTAGTTTGAAGGCCTATTATTAGGGATTCATACATAGCCATGTTGTTGGTGCACTAAAAATATAGCTCAAAGGATAAAGGAATAAGTTCACCATGAAGGTGGGTAAGGATAATGCTAGATCCCACATCATATTGACACTTTGATCCATCGAAGAATATGGTTACTTGATAGGTGAAGTCCACCTGAGAGAGGGTTATGATGGACTCATTTGGAAACTCAAGAGGAGGAGGTTGTTTTTCTTCTAATGTCACATTAACCAATTGGTCAATGATGAATTGCCCTTTAATTAACTTCTACTAAAGAAACTCAAGGTCAAATTCAACTAAAAGCATGAGACACTTGGCCAGACATTGGTTTTGGTATGGTTTAGATTGCATAAACTTGAGTGTGTTAGTGTTGGTTATGACATAGGTTTTATGGTTAAGAAGGTAGTGCTAAAGCTTGGTGGTCATGAAGACCAAGGCTACGAAAATATTCTTGGTATGGGTGAACTGAGTTTTGTATTCTAAAAGTGTGAAGATAATGTAGTAGATGAATTTCTCTTTATGTTGTTTATCTTGATGAGCGAGCATTACCCCTAAGGAGTAGTTTGTGGTGAAGATATAAAGGTAAAAAGGTTGATCACCTTTAGAAGGGATAAAGAAAGGTAGAGATAAAAGGTAATTTTAAAGTTAATTAAAGGCCTTTTGATAGTTATTAGTTCACTTACAAGATACATATTTATTTAGAAGGTTATATAAGGGATGGCATCAGTCTGAGAGATAAGAGATAAAGTGAAGAATGGTTTGGAGCTTTCCCTATAAGATACAAAGTTTCTCAAGGTTGATTGGAGGAAGAATGTTGAGTATTACTTTGATTTTAGTAGGGTCAAATTTGATTCCCAAAAAGGATATCATGAAGCTAAGGAGCTTTCTTGATAAAACCCAAAAATAAAATTCTTGGGGTTAAGTCAAACATGGTAATGGATGAGGTGCTCAAAGATGATCTCAAGAACAACCAAATGATCCTTATGATATTTGGATTTTATAAGAATGTAATCAACATAGTATTTTATGATTTTGTGAATAAGGTCATAAAAGATGTAGGTCATAGTACATTGGTAGTTTACACTAGTGTTTTTCCATCCAAAAGGCATGACCTATAGTAGAAGGTCCCCATGGGGTGACGAAGGTAGTTCTATGTTGATCTTCAAGGGAAATTAGGATATGATTGTAACCTAAGAATCCATCCATCAGAGATAACATCTCATGGTTAGTTATGAGGTCAACTAGCTGATTAATGTTTGGTAGAGGAATGCCATATTTTGGGCAAGCAAGGTTGAGGTCATGAAATTCCACATAAATGCATAGTCCCCTTATGGATTTTGTGATAGGAAAAATTTTCAATACCCATTGGGGGTAGTTAATAGGTTTAATTAAATTGAAAAATAAGAGATGTTAGAGATATTCTTTGAAGAGAATAGCTATGTGAGGGTACATTCATACAAGTTTGTATCTAATGGGATTATCATCATGGTTGGTGACTATGCTATGGGTAGTGAGGGAAGGGTTTATTCCTGGCATGTCACTATAAGACCAAGCAAATGAAATGTTATGATCTTATAGGAAGGAGGGAAAGTCTTGAAGCTCCTCAAAATTTAGTGATTGGCCAATTTTTATGATTTATGGGTTATTTAGAGTTCCCAAGTTGATATCCATGGTAGATTAATTTATCATGGTTGAAATCTCCATAGGTAGGGATTGATGGATAGAGGAATCTGGGGTACTAAAATAGGTGAGAAAAAAATCATCATCCTAATATTGAATGGTATTAATGGTATAAGAGTAATTTCCTATCATTTTAGGATGGGTCATAAGTATTGTTATGATCACCCCATACTTTTGATAAGTCAGGGGTCTAAGGCTGATCATGTTTATGAAAAAAGGGTTAGGGGGGATGATATCAAAATCTTCATCTATCGATGGTGGAGTGGATGGTGAGGATGGGATGTCCTTGTCAATTATGATAATGGGATTTGTGTTGGTTTATTGTTTAGGTGGCATGAAACTTTGGCCATGATTTTGTGAGGTTTTTAGGTTTTGATTAGAATAAACTCATGTAGTTCATGTTCATATCAACCTAAGCCAAACCCCTTCCAAGTACACTTGTAAAGTTATGTTTTGGCAAATTCTAGTTTATATAGAAAGGAGAAGCTAGAGGTGAATGGTCAAGGTGAAAAATAGGTGGTATAACTTCTAAGGTGTTTATCAAGTCAACCATAGATGAAATTGGTATGATAAGTTGAGAATCCAAAAGGAACAATGGTTCTAATATTGGGGTCATAATTGGGTTGGTGGTCAAGTTTCCCATACTCTTGAGGAGTAAGAAAAGCATCAAGGGTGATAAGGTGATATTCCCCCAATGAAAGATATTGTAAGGTTGATTCCAAAGGGTTAGGTATGGGGATTTGGGTGGAAGGGACAAAAGAATTAATGGATGCTTAATTGGTAAAAGAAGATGGGGTTTCATATTTTACTAATGAGGGATGGTTGGATGGGGGAAAGAGGACATCATTGGGTCGATACATCATGTTTCATGATGTGAAAGGGATTGAATTAGCTTATATGGTAACAACTTGAAATTTGTGTATAAATTTGATGCATTGGTGTAAGGTACGTGGTACACAACCCATGGAATGAATCTAGTGGTATCCTAGCAAGACATTGTACTAGAACTCACCTTCCATTATATAGAAGTTCATAGGAAGGGTGTGGGGTTCTAAGAAAATGTGAAGGATGATAATTATTAAAGTCATGGCCATGGTATCATTTAATGATTAGAGCACTATTGAGTTTTTTGACATGGGGTTCTCAGGTAATTTGAGTTGGTTGTAGGCGTGGGGGGAGATGATGTTGATATTATCTCTCCCATCAATCATAAGGCTATTGATGTGGGTTTGGATGATATAGGTGGTAATGAAGAGGAAAGGATATAGGTCATTTGGATGGATGGAGGGTATTTATGAATCCTTGAAATTAATAAGGTTGGAAATGTGAAGGGCTTTGATAAAGTTTGCTAAAGGTTGTGGTTCTTTCACTTGAATTTATATAGATTGTAACACTTTTATCAATGATTGGTGATGATGGGGTGAGGTATTTATTATTTCATACAAACTCATCTTCACCAATCTTTGGTGAAGCTATTTTATAAATACTCATTGGATTGATTCAGATGGATTGGGGTGAGAGGGTCCCAAGATGGAATCTTTGGGTTTGGTTAAAGGTAAAGGTGATTGGTGTTGGCTAGATGGTTGGGTGGAGGAAGAGGAATATGCCCATGGAATGGAAACTTTTTCCTTTCCCTTATCTTTTATTTAGGTTTGTGATCATGTGACCACATGCATGGTATGGATTAGGGGATGGGTCAGGCTAGGTGATTGCTTTGGTTCCTCTTCACTCTAAGTTGAGAGTGGAGGGTAGGTATGTGTTGGCCGATGGTTTTTGGTTCTTGGATTGATGTTAGGCTCATAAGGAGCTCATCTAATAATAAGTCATCCTCATGGTATAATTGATGGGCTAATGCTTGGAGAGCCTTGTAGTTCTCTGTGCCATGCCTAGGTGTCTTATGGTATTAACATATTAATTTTTAATTGTACAGAGATGGTCTAGGACTATGTGGGTTAAATGGTTTGATATGTGGCAAAGATAAGAAATATTCTTGTAATAACCTCTATAGGATGGTGGAATAAGACTTAGATAATGGTGGTAGAGGTATGGAGGGCTTAGGTTTGGTAGTGGGGATATAAGCCTTTTTAGGAGTGGTTTTAATGGTCAAAGACTTGGGTGAAGGTGTTCCCTTAGTGGAGGGTTTGGGTTTTGGTAGAGAGGTTGAGAATTTAGGGTTAGAAAGTTTTGGGGTAGATGTTTGGGAGATAAGCAATTTGTTTATATCTGTTTGGGAGATAAGAGATATGCCCATGGGTGACTTAGTGAAAATAAGTGTGAATGAAAGTAAAAGTGATGGTATAACCAAAAATGGTGGTTGGGTTTTGATTGGGATGATTGGCTTCCTAATTAAGGTAGAGGGATGAGGCCCCAAAATAGAGGGCAGAGTTGAGAGGAGAGCTAGAGTTTTGATTTTTGGGTTCTTAGGTGGTTTTACCTTCGTTGTTGTCTTAGTTTGGGTTTTGTCTCATAGGTTTAGTGGGTTTAGGTCTAAATTTATTGATAAGTAAGTAAGGAAATGTGAAAAGGTTCTTGGTGGGTTTGATTAGAATGGTAGAAGGCGATTTGGTGACTTTGGATAAATTTGGTTCTAGTGTTATTGTTATGGTTTGATGTGCAAAGACATCTGATGGTTGGGTTATGGTGATATTTTATTTGATAGTGGAAAGGGCATGTTGTTCTGACAAAGAGGGATCCTACTTTGTTTTATATGGTATAACAAGTTGTTACCAAATGGTAGCATAGTCTAAGATAGGATTGGATATGAATTATAGGTTTTTAAACATTCTAGAGAAGGTTTTATAGATATTCTGAATCCCTTGGTAGTGGAATTGAAGGATAAACTTAGGGGTTGAGGGGAAATAAAAATTACCTCATCATTTTCTTGATTAAAAGATTCCAATGTCTAGGAGGGTGACTTCTTGGTGGGAGGTGTAGGCAAATTGGTTTATTCCTTAGGCATGCTTTATATAGGAAGAGTGGATTGTTATATGATTAAGGAAAATGATAAAGTGGGAATGGTTTCCTCTTCTGATGTATATATCAAAGGAGTGTTTGGTGACTCCACTACCTCAATAATTGGATTGGAAGAAGAGATGATTTAGTCAATGGTTTTCTCAGTAGTAAGTTTACCAAGAACCATATTGATAGTATAGGCCTTGTGAGTATGAGAAGATTCTTATTTATTTTTATTATTGGGAGAAGGAGCGTGGTTGGGAAATGGTTGTCTAAAAATGTCAAGTGATTTATTTAAGGGTGCATTGGGGTTATCCAACACAAGTTCCCCCTTGTCAATGAGAGTTTAAACAATGTTCTTGAAGGTATTACACCTACTAATGTCATGTCTAATGACTTAGTAAAAGGTGCAACATTCATTATCCTTATACCAACTAGGTATATGATGAGAAGAATTGAATTATTGTGGAGGTTTATTTAGGGGAAGCTATATGATATTGGATTTTAATAGTTTTTCTAAGACCAAAGTGTATGACTCCCCAAGTGGAGTAAATTATTTTTTGGTGTTGCTATTTGGGTTCTTAGTGTTTTGATTGGAGGAGTTGGAAGAGTTGGATTGGTTAACAATGGGTTGAGGGGTAGTCTTAAAGACAACTGCATTCATGGCTCTCTTGTTTTTGGAGTTAGTATTGGTTTGGTTGTTGTATCTAGAGGAAGAATCCTCATTTGATTTGAAGGTAGAGTTCTTATTTCTTGGTTTCAACTTCCCCTAGTTAATGGCCCTATTTTTTATGTTTTGTACCATGGTGAAAGCCTCATCAAAGGTCTTTAATCTTTAAACCTATAGGGTAGAGGACATGTCTTTAGCACAAGACTAGGCAAAGAGTTTAATAATCTCAGGTTGGGGTAGAGAGAAAGAGAGTTGGTTTATCAAAATTTCCCAATGGGCCACAAATTTAGTAATGGATTTGTCATCAAATTACTGAATGGAGTAAAGATTAGTGATGAACAATTTATTAGAGATGTTTATGGAAACTTGATCTAATAAAATGTAACCTATTTGTGAAAAATAAAAGAGGTAGTGATTCATAATAACAGTATACCAATCTAGTGTTAGACCTGATATAGACATAAGGAAGGTATGGGGAAGGAGAGCATCATATTAGGCAATTATATAGCATGAATGACTATATTCTCTTAGGTGTTGTTGAGGGTCTTCCTTACTCTAAAAATTTGAAAATTTTGAAAGTTCTCATTGAGGAGGGTATGGTTGAATGGGGATGGATGGGTGAATTATTTCATTATTGATTTGGTCATATGACAAAATATTATGTGCTCTAAAAGGGGATGACTCTAAAGTAGTCATTTTATCCATTAAATTTTTGATGAGGTCAGTTTGGGGTTGTGCACCCCCATAGTTGTAAGGTAGGTTGTGTTGGGTTTGGGTAGGTAGAGCATATGGGTAGTGAGTGGGGGGTTGAGAAGCTTCCATATAGTGGTATGTGGTCATGGGTTGTTAAGATGATTCTTCATATGAATACATGGATATAAGTAGTTGGGTGGAAGGTATAGGTACATATCCTTATGGGTTAGGGATGTAGCTCAAGTTATATGCAATGGGAACTACTTGAAGTATTAATGTAGGTTAGGTAGAAGGTATGGTTAGGTTAGGAGGTATAGGGTAGGTGGTTACTTTGGTAATAATGGGTGGAAGGGTAGAAGCTATGAGAACCACCAAGTTCTAGAATAGAGTGAAGGTAGGTAATTTTAAAGTGAGAGGAATGGTTGTGGAACTAGTAGATGATACTCCCATGGTAAGGGAGCTACTTTTTCCCAAAGGTTGGGTTTATCCTTAACTAGGAGGGTTACTAGTTGGAGAAAAAGGTTTGTGGATGTTACTTGGTTTTTAATGGTAATATCGATGTGGTTATTAGTAGAAGATGATGCCTAGGTTACTAGAGGTTGGGTGGAGATGGTGGCTATAAAAGTGTCACCCATTAGGTGGGATGGAATGTCATAGGGCTGATCAATAGGTGGAAATGAAGTAGGGGTATAGTGGGATATGGTGTTGAGATAATGCTAAAGGGCTATAGGGTTATTATATAGAAAGGTGGTAAAGTCTACATCACCTTGAGAATCCATTCAAGGAATGATAGGACTCTCAGAAAGATGAGGATAACTCTTTGTATTTGGGATAAACTTCATAGATGAGGGAGAAGAGGAAGGTAGATGATTAGGAGCTGGGTCCTGATTTGCTTGGTTCTTTAGTTGTTGCCTAGTTAAAACCATGAAAGTAAGGGAAAGAAGAGGATACAAACAATCTCACAACTCAAATAAAGAGAATAAAATAAAAAGTCAAGGAAATAAAACAAATAATAAATCACAATAAATCCTAATATTCCTTTTTAGTCTAGCTTATGGGTTATGCCTTAAGTTCTAAAAAATTTGTGATTGAATTTGGCTTGTAGAGTAGGTGCTAGAAAATAAGTCTATGGTTGGTTTTAGGTTGTGTTTAGTATCTTAAAGGAATTTTTATTAGATATTATTACATTGCTTGATGTTGGGGCCTACCCTCTCACTTCACACACCACAATGATAAGGGTGTTGAGTTCTTAGCCAAGATATATTGATTGTTAGAGATTATAGTCAACCAAAGAACTGATCTAGTTTGGGAAAGGTGACCATTAGGTAATTAAATCTTATTTGATACTTACTTCAATGTTTTATGATTATTTATATTTAAGTGGTTCAACCTTCCGTGTGACAATAGTGAAACTACATTTTATAAATTTTTTTTAATTAAGATATGTGAGATAAAATAAGCAAGTAAACAATAGATGTAATCAATTTTAAGACAAATAAATTTTGATTTCATAGTATGAGTAGAGAGATAAGAATAAGAAGCACCTATATGTAACTATGAACCTAATAAAATACTAAATGGTCCCACTGAGCATGCTATAATTTTTTAAAGAAATTTCACTTTTGTTCTTTGAAAGGAAGAGAAAAGAAACTCGAGAAGGGTATGGTAGAACAACATGATATGTTGAATGCACATTGAATCAAATGATTGTATATACTCCTCTTTGGCTTGGGAAGAATCAACTATAGATAATAAATCACTCAAATAAATGGTTTGATTAGTTATATTGTAGGGTGGATTGACTAGCAAGCTATATCCAAGAAGCATGAGCTTCTTTGGAGGCTGTCAATCCACACATTAAAACAATAAAGTTTTGAAACATAAAGTACTTTCATAAACAATATAAAATATTTAATTCAAATACAAAAATTTCTTTATAAAAGAATAGATGAACTTGACTTATTATAGTAATAAGTGGATCAATACTAATATTAAATAGATCAGGTATGGCAAAAACTAGGCTAAGACTCTATGATTAGGTAGGGGAAAGAAAATGAGATTTGATTAAAGTCTGATGGATGAAATAAGCTTGTTATTATTTTATTATATAGTGACTATTGATGGTTAGGGTGACCATCTATGGTTATACTAACCATTGATAGTTGGGGTAACCATTGGTAGTTGGGACAAAGCATCGACAATCAGAGTGACCATTGGTGGTTACTATGGGTTGGGTCTAATAAAGAAAAGGTTGTTTGGATGAGGTGATATAATGTTATTCTGAGAGATGGGTTTAGACTAGGTTGATTGTAGAATATAAAAAAAGTAACTGAATGATTTAAAATAGATAATTAGCTTTCTATTTGTTGATTTGATGAGTGGTTGAGGTGGTTGGCTGATAAAATTGTTAGAGTATGGGTAGATTTTGGTAGAGTAACAATACTTGGTTGTTGGTTGATGGGTGGTAGCACTTTAAATATCTATCACACTTTTTGGCTCATTAAAAGAGATGAATTGAAAAATAAACTCTAATGTAAGAAACTCTTGATAGTTGTGGATATGAATGATGATCACTTGATTTTAGACTTGGATTCACCTTCTCATCCTCTCTCTTTATAGGAAGGAAGGAGAGATGGAAGTGTAGGCTCAGATAAGAGGTTCAACTAGTTTTTCTTATTTTAAATCAGACATACATTGATTTGCACATGAATAGTGGATAAGTTAATTATAAAAAAGGTGGAGTGATGTGGTTCAAGTGGTGGAAACTTAACCGTCAATAGTTAGGCCTATTCATCGATAGTTAGGATGACTATCAATGGTTAAGGGTCAAAGGTCAGGTTAGGTTTAAAGGTGGGTTAGCTAGTAGGTCAATTCTAACTTGAGTTAGGTTTGGTTTATGGTTGAAAGTTTAGGGTTGGTCCCTAGGGGGTTCTACAAGTATTTTGACACTTAGAAACATAGTGTGTAATTTTCTAGTGTCTATAACTATGCCTAAGCAATGACCTCTCTTCAAGCTTCCTTGTTACCAAACCACCTTGAGCTTCTATAAGACCATTCCTATAGATTAAAAATCATCTCACTACACCTAATAATATATTACAAGCCTATCATATCATTCTCCATTGATCAAGACAACTCCTTCACCACTTATAAAGCACATAATTCCTTCTTGCCACTTCATGATATCATCCTTCATCAATGACATCACTACTTTGTCATTATCTTTGACATCAATGACAACACTTTTGACAACATTTTAAACACTCTCTCTTATCCATTTACTCACTAATTTTATTTTACAACCCAATTTTTAAATATACATACTCAATATCACCTTAACCTATGCAATAATGCTTCATAATACTAATTAGTCTATCATCACATCCTAGATGACTGATTTTCCTTATCTGAATAATACTAATAATAGTTGGACAATTATTTTCTGCCCCAAGAGTTTGCCTCTAATAAAAACATCTAGAAACCTATATTAGATACTTTTAAAATTAAAATGTCTCCCTTAGGTTAGCTTATACATGCTTTACATGTCATACATGGGGGAAAATATTAAATTGTTAGATATAAATATAAATCAATCCTAAGGTCATACTCATGAGATAACTTCTCCAATATTTGATATTTAAATTAATAGATCCATTTAGAATCTCTTGAGACATTATCACAAATGTATAAACATCTAAAACCCCTAAAAAGAGCATCCCTAAATTCAAGTTTAAATATAAAACATAGGTCAAAATTTCATGTTTTTAAGTGTTGAAATCCAAGTCATGGCATCACATCCTAGTATTATCACAATGGTGCACACATGTACCTATTAAAAATAAATTTATGAGGTTTTATCCCTCTTAAAATTACTATAAAGTATGAAAATATCAATCACTTTTTGGGATTGGGGTTGTCCAACCCATCCTTCTAACCCATTTTTTCAATTCAATATTGTGTCAAAATTACAACTATAGTTTCAAGGTAAGAGAGTAAAATCAAGGATATACACAGGATAGAGGGAAATAAAACATTAAAAATAATGTTTATGCAAAATAATTTGAGGTGGCATAAACTAGAAAATTATTTAGGGACAATACAGGTAGAGTTTGAATTGAACCACTTAGCACAAGGATTTAATATATTTTGAGTGTTGGAGTATGTGTGTTCATACTCACTTATGGAGGTAAGATAAATTAGTTAGTTTGTTATAGTTTTTGCCTTAGATTATATTTGTAAGGAAAAATTATTATGTTCACATAAATTGGTTGAGTGTAAATAATAGTGCATCCTCCTATATTTTAGTTTATCACAAAAATAAAGTGATGGTTGTGAAACCAAATCAAATGGCTATTTAATAAGCACTACCTTTTGTATTTTTTAGATGGATTATGTGAATACATAGAGAATTTAATGATTATTTTTGTATGTAATGTCTAAGTGATGTAATAATTATGGTAATGGTTTGAATGAGAGATCTTGAATTTTCATGAGTTCATATTTCACTCTGAAATGGTATCATAGCTTCCTATTGTACATGATACATCACCTAAGGAATATTAGGATTCTATTAAAAAATTACTTTAGGAGATTGATTCACCTCAAAGTATTAATATTCCTTCTCCTCCCTCTCTTAATGATTATTTTTTATTGGTGACATTATTGATATTCCTCCACAATATTATGTTATTTGTGAAGATGTGATTATTGATGGTGATATCATAAGGAAAATTTAGTATATACTCCTCATTCATTTGTTAGTTAAGACTTATCTCATCAGGATGTTGCACTTACACCATATTTTTTTGGTGACACAAAAGGTGAATCTACACCTCTTTTTGTTTCTCATATTGATGCACATTATGCTATTGTGATTGGTTCTCCTACTATTCCTTATGCAAGAGAATATATAGCACTACAAGAAGTGAACAAGAAATTAGTAAAGAGAAACTTATTTCTATGCTCCCTCATTCATAGTAATGTTTTCCTATTTCACTCCTTGTATAACAAAATTGCTATCATGAAATATTACCATGATATGATGGACTCTCATGTCCTTGTTTTTAGTCCATCCTGCAATCCTGAATCTATAATTCATCCACTTGATGTGCTTTTACAATGTGACATGCTAGATCCAAAGAAACCCATTGTTATTATTTCTCCTATTATTTTAGCCAATGATTTTATGCCTAATATTTTTTCATTCTCTACACATTATAGTCATCCAACTCATAATATAGCTACATATGTGCTTGAAGTTTTAAAAAGGCATAACACTACTTTTAGATCTTGTATGTTTCATTCAATGGGCCATACTACTAGACTTGTGGGTATTGGGAATCATATATAAAGTATTTCTAACCTTATCTAACATGTTAAGTGGATTTATTGAATTGAATTGGTTATGCAATAAGTGTTTCATCTTTTATGGTATTATTTGATGATAGAGATCAATATTTTTTTCACTCTTCTCTTCATGAAGATATTGATCTACATATGAGCTCTGGTACACCTTCACTTTAAGTTGAGAAAATTAGGTTTATAGTGGTTAGATATGATCCACCTAACACTTTTTTTTTGGTTACATTGTATTATTATTGTTAAATTTTCACCCAACCATATGTAGGCATATTCATCCAACATTTCTATTCATTTGGGGTGGATTTATTATTTTTATTGGTTTTGTCTATAGAATTATTTGAGATAAGTTTATAGGTGAGGTTCCTCCACCACTCAAATTATTCAACCACACATTTTTCCTCCTACCTTTTGATGCTCCTAATTTTTATGATATATTTTAAGTAGATTTATTTTTAGCATGCATATCTCATTTCATAGATCATGTCTTCAATAACATAAGTAGTTTCTTGCATCAATTAGTTATATTGTTTGTTGGATTGGACCATTTTGTAGGAATACTAAGAGTCATGCTATTTTTTCCTTCATGTGTGTGTGTTCCATGATGATCAATTTATTATTTAGTTTGATGACTATATGATGAATACATATCAATAAACTAACCTTTGTATGGATATAATCATGAACATATACACTTTACCTCTACAAAATACCTAGCTCTAAGATTTTATTTCCCTTCTTTGTATTTAACCTCTATATTCAACCTATTTATCTCTTTTATCTCTTCCATGTAATATGTATTTATTAAACTCTATTCTTGGATCTTTACTAATTTGTTCTATTTGTATGTTAGGCTCTTAAGCCCATTTTTGAACCTTTAAAAAATCTTTTTTTGAGGACCCTTAATGCTGAGTCATCCTTATCTTTCATCATAATTTACACCATTATATTTTATGCATGTCCATTTACCACCTTATCATTCAATAATATTTCTTGACTACTTACTTCACTCGGTTATATATACCTCCCTTGTTACATTCAATCATCCTTTACTTTTCTTGTTTCTAACATACTCATTATTTGATATAAGCACTTTGCCAACTTGGATCCATACATGATTCAAGTTTATTTTTATATATTAGGGTTATTATAATAATATTAAATTATATCAAGTACTCTTTTAAACCTCTATCCTGTACACAAAACTTCTCAAAATAACTCTTTACAACATACACTGTTTATTTTCTTTGACATGATTTCTAGTAGCCTTTTTTTATCATTTTTCAATTATACAAATAGGGAATGAATGATCCTAAGAAAATAAGGTTATATTTGATCACCCTATACCATTTTATTCCTCTCTATGAACTATCTTTCCATGAATACAACTAAAAGATGCTATTTCTAGTCTCTATATAGACCTAATTAGGTCTCTTTGGCCCTATTTCAAACATAGTCACTCAAATTTGTAAGTATAAACTTTGAAAAGGTTAAAAATTCTAAAATTATGATATAACACATCAATACTAATATAATCACCAATTTTTGTGAATTTTTTCCAATGAAATCATTCTTAAGTAAATTTTTAGTCATAAAACCCTAATACAAGATCTACATAGACTATGACAACTCGAGAGTGAGCTTTTTCTTCATCAAGAATTTATTAATGTTTAAAAATTATATATATATATATATATATATATATATATATATATATATATATTCAAAAAGGTATATAACTATTTACCACATGTGTCTAAGTATTTATAAACTTTGATAAATACCTCTATTCTCCATTTTATGCAATTTTGAGTTAGACTGTGTGTGGTTTCATAGTCATCTACAGGCTCTATATTGAATGTTACATGAAATATGTTCACAAAAAATTATCAAAACACAGAATCACCTTGAGATAATTGAAAATATTCTTACCATTATATATGTGTATTTAAATTTAGCTTGAATAGAGTATTTTTATGCTTTTCATCAATACACAATCTTCTGTAACCAAACACACATTAACATAACAAAGTCTACAAATTTTAGCTATCATAAATGAGAAGAATTTATTATTTATTTATATTTTTTAATACATTTTTGAACCCAATAAAATATTTTTATTTATAATATTTATGATATTATCAATAAAAAAATAACATATAGGTTTCAAACAAAGTTCTTGCTTCATTTGCATTCATGTTCTTTGACAAGTATGCTTAAAACTGAGCATGTAGAAAAAGGTTTCGTGTTTATTGATTTTCCTCCATTATATAATCAAATCCCATACCAATTTTTTTTCTCACTCCTCTTCAATTAATTTCTATCATAAACATCTACCTATTCTAAACTCCCACATTTGTCCTAACTACCTCTTGATTCCCTCCAATGTAGAAAGGGAAGTTATACAATGAGTATGTTTAGGTATAGTTAGGATTTAAACATAAATCAGATATAAAAATTGATAATCCACCATGACCCTTATAATATACCCATAACACACAAGGTCACAATAATTTGATCCTTCAAAAACTTGAAGAAATTTCTAGGAACAATGCAAAGATTTCAAAAATTTGAAATGGTAATTTAGGCAAGAAAATGCCTTAGTGGCTAAAATTATTTTTTTAAAATGAGATAACAAATAAGAGTGATTCCTATATGAATATTAAAAATATTATTATCCTATAAAGACTTAAAATATTTAAAACAAACCAAAACTTGTCAATTGTAGTGATGCTCCTACATCATACTATTAAAGAGCAAAAAGAACTTTCCTATGAAAGTTATAACTAATATTGCATTGATGTTCATAATAAAATATCTATTTCAACTTCATATCATCCTAGATCCTAAGGCATATGAGTTTAAAATATAACTCTTTGTCTCTTGGTTAATGTTATTATGTATCCTCCCTTGATGATGTCTTTCTTTCCATGGATCTCAAAACTGAGCATTATCAAATTTTGCTTGTTCTCCTTGCTCCAAAGACCTACACATGAAAAAATAAATTAAAATAAAAAAATACTTGCTTGTATTCTTGAATTTAACATTATTTTTCTTAAAATTATGATTTTTATTTGATTGCATTTGCTACCTCTTGTATTGCTTCCAACTAGTTGTAGACTTATTTTTTCTTTTCTATGTGTTTTTCCATTTATCTCTTGACTGATCACATGGTTATATTTACTTTTCTAATTGTTATACATTGATTTATCTACATAAAATTGTCTCAACATACTGTTCTTCCCATCAAATCATTCAAAATACCACACACTACTTATCAATGACAACTGACTTGACAACTATGTGAACACCTCCTCAAAGTGATCATTTGACAAAAACTAAGTTTCATGAGAGAAAATAGTCTCTTTATCAACTATAAAGCCTATTTATTAATGTACACATAAAACATTAATTACCTCATCATATATGGTTGGTGGTAGACACTTTTTACTTTCTACAATTAACAACTTGATACCCTTTTAAACCTCTGTATTCTCGTGTCTCTCTTCTTTGTGAACTTGTGTTTCATTCTCTTCCTTTTGTCTCCTATCCTTATCCTCCATTGATTCCTACCATTCATATATGTTCATATTGATCACTACTTAATCAAATGCTTCTTATTATTTTTTATTGATCCTATGCATTGGCCCAACTAATTCATATCCTTCATTAACTCTTATACCTACATACACACATGCTAAAAATTCATTATATTTTAAATCATGAGGCTTGATTTCACCCATATATTTATTCTTAGGCTGATTAGTTAATATTTTCAGTTGTATTTTCTCTTTGTACACTTATTATTGTCTTTTATTTATTCTCATTATCTCTTTGAGAGCCCATTTAATTTAGTTTCTGATTCTAACTATAAATTTTAGTGTAAACTCCCCTAAGTCTTGTACTAAAGCTATTAAGTATACCTTCAACTTACAAATATATATCTTCACCACTACCTCTTTCACCATTTATTTGTGGTAATATTCATGCTTTAAGACAGTCATCCTTATCTTTCTCTCTTCACTCTTGTCTATACTTCACACTCTCTAGTCTCACCTAGACCTATCTTCTTAGCAAGCTTATCTACTTGCCTCCTTGACATCACTTGGGTTTTCTTACTTGAATCTCACTTAGAATCTCTTTATTTCTATCTTCAACTCTTCCTAATTTTCATTCTTTGACCTTTCACTAAATATCTCTCCTTCTAAGACTTTATGGCTTAAGGGCTTCAACCACACAACTATTCACCTTTCTACTTCTCTATCCATTCTTGCAACCTCATTAGAAAATCATAATAACATCTCAAAGTAAAATTCAAAACTTGCTTAGAATGATCTTCATACAAAATTAATCAGCACATTTAAAACACAAAAAATAACTTATCCAAAGACCTTACCAACTATGATACCAAAATGATGCATAGATATCAAGTAACTAACATTGGTATGGATTAATCATGAACATATACACTTTACCTCTATAAAATACTTAGATATAATATTTTCTTATCCTTATTTGTCTTTAACCTTTATCTTCAACATTTTTATCCCTTTGATCTCTTCCATGTACTATGTCTTTCTTAAACTCTATTCTTGGATCTTTACTAATTTGTACTCTATGTATGCTAAGCTCTTAAGCCCATTTTGAAACTTCAAAAACTCTCTCCTTTTGATAACTCTTCACACTTGGTCATTATTTGTGTTTAATCATACTTGAAACCATTTTATTATATACATGTTCAATCTCCACATTATCATGCACTAATATTGCTTGACTACTTACTTCATTCAGTTATCTATACCTCCCTTATTACATACAATCATCCTTCACGTTTGTTATTTCTAACATACACATTCTTTGACAAAATCACTTTGGCAACTTGGATCCATACGTTATTTAGGTTATTTTTCCTTTGTTAGGGTTCTTATCATCATCTTCCATTATATCAAGTCCTCTTTAAAACCTCTATCCCATTTCACAATTCTTCTCAAAACAACTCTTTATAACATACATTGCTTATTTCTTTTGACATGCTTTCTAGTAAATTTTATTTATCCTTTTTCAATTGTATAGATAGGTAATGAATAATAATAATAAAATAATGTGATATTTGATCACCCTATATTATTTTCTTCCTCTTCATGAACTCTCTTTCCTTAACTCAACTTAGAGATGCTCTTTCTAGTCTTTGTAGAGACGTAATTAGGTTTCTTGGGCCCTATTTAAAACATAGTCACTCTAATTTGTACATATAAACTTTGTATAGGTTTAAAACTATACAAATATGATAAAACACATCAATAATCATCTAATCATAAATTTATGTGAATTTTTGATATTGTAATCATTCTTAAAGACATTCTTAGTTTTAAAACCCTAATATAGGGTCTGCACATACTATGACAACTTGAGAGTGAGTTTTTGCTTCATTCAAACATTTATTAAGGTTTAAAACATCTCTATTGATTTAAAAAGGCCTATAATTATTTATCACACATGGATAAGTATTTATTAACTTTGAAAATGACCTATATTCTCCATTTTATGTAATTCTAAGTTAGACTATTTATGGTTTCATAGTCATCTACAGGTTATATATTTGAATGTTCTATGAAATGTGTTAAAAAAAATTTAGATAGATGCATACTCACCTTGAGATAATTTAAAATAGTCTTACCATTATATATATGTGCTTTAATTCAACTTTCATAGAGTCTTTCTATGCTCTTCACCAATACACAGTCTTCTGTATCCAAACAAACAATAACATAATAGAGTCTACAGCTTTTAGTTGTCATAAATTAGAATATTTTATTATTTATTTAGATTAGTTTTCATACATTTTTGAACCCACTTGAATATTATTATTTCTACTCTTTTTGATATTATCAATATAAAAATAAAATCTAGGTTTCAAAAATAAATCTTACTTCATCTACATTCATGTTATTTGACAAGTATGATTAGAAATAAGCATGTAAACAAAGGTTTCCTATTTATTGATTTTCCTCCATTATATAATAAATTCCCTTGACACAATTTTTTTTCACTCTTGAATGACTTGCTATCCTAAACATCTACCTATTCTTAACTCCCATAATTATCCTAACTAATTCTTGATTCTTTCCAATGTAAAAAGGGAAGCTTTACAATGAGTATGTTTAGGTAGATTTAAACATAAATAAAATTTAAAAATTAATAATACACCATGATCCCTCTAAAATAACCCTAACACACATGGTCACAATAATTCGACCCTTCAAAAACATGAATAAAATTTTAGGAACAATGTAAAGATTTAATTTTTTTGAAATGGTCATTTAGGTAGAAAAATACCTAAGTGTCTCAAATTCAAATTTGACAAATACCTAACTCTTAAGAGTGACTCATAAAAGACTCTTAAGACTATAATGACCTTATAAAGAGACAAAACATTGAAAACAAACCAAAACTTTCTAATTATTGTGATTCTCTTGCATCACTATCCCATCACCACCATGAAGAGATTATTGAGATATTATGTATCTGTGTCTTTGTTATTGATCATATCCTTCATACTCATAGTGGAGTTCATTCTCTTTTTTAAGATTAGTTAGTATGGTGTAGTCTAGTTTTAGCTTTTTAAATATTTAGTCATGGTATTTATCTAGTCATACAAATAGTTTTAGCCACTACACCCATTTTAGTATTATGGGGGGTGGGGGGGTTATTCACATACTTTGGTGTATGACATATTGTATTTTCATGAAGTTGATTGAGTGAATTTTTTTTATGGGATTCATTCCACAAAGTTAACCTACTATATCATTGTTTTTATTTTTTGATTCATGAATCTTGTGATTCTTTGTAGCATAAGTTATGTTCTCCATTCTCATTATGTTTTACAAAAAAAAAAAAAAACATTTACCTTTCAATGAAACATTTCATCCATGGTGAGTGCTTTTCCCCATGTTTTGTCACTATTGTTTACTAAGTGATCCTCATATAGATTACTAGTTCCTATTTGACTTGGAAATTATAATGACTATACATTCATTTATTAATCTAATATAGATTAGATAAAATAGTGACACTTATTATTTTATTATGTATTTATACATGGGTAGTTTATTAGGCCAAGTTTTCAAGACCCATCAATCTCTTTACCTCCTCTTTTCTCACTACTTATTTTGTGTTTAAAGGAGAGTGTTAGAGTAAGTGTGTTTACACTCATGAAGGTAAAATAATTTAGGGAGTTTTTTACAATAGTTGTATTATTTCCCTTTTTTCACAACTAATATTTTTTTGTTCACCTATATATTAGATCCACATATATTTATAAGGATAAAATATTATGTGCACATAAATTGTTTGAGTACACATTGATAGTAGATCCTTATATATTTGAGTTAATCACAAAAACAAAGTAGTAGTTGTGAAACAAACTCATATTCCTATTTAATAACCACTCCCTTTTATATTTTTAGATGGATTATGTGAATATAGATATAGTTTGTTATATATTTGTATATCAAATTTTTGAATGATGGATTTGTTGTGGTAATGGTTTACAAGAGAGATCCTACATTTGAATGAGTACATATTTCACCCTAATACTAAGAGTGTCCAAATGAATTTTAAGATTAATTTACCTAATCCAAGTAATTACAAAACAAATACAGGATATTTACAAAGATTGTGATGTGGGAAGTGATCATTATAAAGCTAAGTGTATTATATTTCTTCTGTACTTATCAATTCTAAATATAGTAAATTTAATATCAAATCTCTATTTCATGTTCATATTTGCATGGTTAATATCAAATATTACATCATATATCCTATTTATATCACTTTAATGTAAAAACAAATAAATTAAATATTAAATTAAAAATAATAATAATTAATATGTATGACCAATAACATTATAGTGATTGAAAAGGTATTTTATAGAATATTTTTATTCAACTTATTAATTAAAAACTAATGTTTACAAAAAATATATACTTGGATGAAATTTTTCATATTCTTGGGAATTAGGATATGAAGTGTAAAAAATCTAACATGATTTAATATGGTTCTAGTGATATTACCTCTAATGGAGATAAATATCATGGAAAAATAACATTTAAGGCTAAGGATAATTATACTTCTACATTTCCAGCAAGGAATGAGACTAAGAATGTAGTTAACACAGTATATAAATCACTTGATAGGTTTATCATTCCATGTCAAGAGTGAGGATAATTTACATGATTATTTGAGAGTCCTCACCATGTGATTAAATGATTTGTTAAGTGTAATATTGTATGTTTATATAATCAACATGAATTTAATTCAAACCCTTTATATAAAAATTAAAATTTGGATTCATATTTTGACTATCATAGCTCTTCATGGTAAAAGATTCAAAATTTAATTGATCTTAATTTTATTCTAATAGAAGGACATAATAGTACATTAAATGAATCAGTTACTCAAAAAAATCAACACTTAAAAGTATTTATCCATCCAATTCCAATTCATTATGTTAAAAAGAAAGATAATTTTCATATGGTAGGACCTAAACAACATCCACTAGTTTCAAATGCTTGTATCTTTCATGTTTTCATGGATTTTCTAATAATGGACCATTATTCATATGCAATTTCATATATTAACATTAAAATTTAATAAAATGAATTATGGTTGACAATGGTTCAAGTTCAAACATATGTACAATGTAATTTATTTTTCATAGAGGATATACTCAAGAAGATTTATATAGTACAACCATTATTTTTTACAAATATGATAGTACTACTTCAGCACCCTCAGGATTATCATGTTACGTATCACCATACATATTAATATGTTGTAGTGTGGTTTCATGTATTGTTTGATAATGGGATGTGTGATATATTACTTAAACACCCTTTCCTAAGTGAAATGAAAGGAACCCTATCCACACTAAATCGATGTCTAAATTTTGTGAATATAAAAGGGTGATTATTATTTAAATAACTTTTTATGAGTCACCAAACCAAATTCAACATGATTTATTACCCAAAGTGATACTTAAACAAATTTTTTTTTACAATCTCAAGTGAAAACACCTAAATTTCAAGTGCCAACTCATCTCCATAGTAAGGTAGTATTATTTAAAACTCTTATATATATTAAATACAAAACACCTAGTATGTTTTCAAATACACAATACAATTATATTTCATATTTTCAAGATAATATTATTGCTCTTATAGATAATTTTCATGTTATTGATTACACTACTAGTGATGATGATTTAGTTTACTATACATGTAATGATTAAATTTTGGATATTACTAATGATAAAAATGACTCAGATAGATAATCATTAGATTTGTGTGATGTTAGTCATCAAAATAAGTTGAAAACTTACTATAAAAATATATATAGGATTATCCATTAACATTGTTATCCTAACTAATACACTTCAATAGAATAATCTATTATACAAAAAATCTCTCTCTCTTTTTTTGAATCTTTAGTTCTTACTTTATATATCTAGAATAATATATAGATTTTGGGTTTAAAAATATTCCTTATATATTTTTATTTTTATCCTCTTTTTATTTTTATTTTGCTTCTTGATTATTATATTATAATTGAATCTTTAAGTTATCATCTTATTTCATGTTTTGATTAGTATGTCATTTTTATAGGCCCTTGATTTATGTTGATTAGCTATTTATTTAGCCATTTCCCTTTGATTATTTTATCAAATTATAAAACCATACATGGACTTCCTAATGATGATAACACAAACATATATACAAGCATTATGCTCCATTACACACTAAATTCTAATGGAAGTTATACAAAAGCATGGATAGTCCTCTTTTTATTTCTTCTTATTTTTGGCCCATAATTTATATCTTGATTCCTCTTAATTTTGTATCTAGGATTTTTTCCTTTATTAATATTATTTAACACATCTTGCCTTGTCTCTCTTTTGGTTTCATTATTCTTAAAATGGTCAAATAAAAATAAAAAAATATTTTCATTTATCTATATTAGTTACATGGTTTATTATTGCTACATATCATTACTATATACATATTTTTTTTATCGATGCTCAAGAATTAAAGGGTATCATTCCATTACATAATAAATATATTATGACAAAAGGGTGGTCTAGCTTAACATTAAAAATGTTAAGTCATATTTGACCAATCAAAACCAGCCAAAAAATATTTTCAAGAAAATAGAAGAAACTTTATAAATAAATCCATAAAGGCATATAGCCATATTTATATCCAATATACCAGCTAAAAAATTATATTAAAAATGCTTCATCTTAATATCCCAACTAATCAAATATATTATCAATAATTATTCTTCTTATCCTCTTTATTTTTGCTTACATTTCTAGATGGTGAGTTAGGGATCAGTCTACCTTTTTTCCTACTTCTAACCACCTTATATTATTCTTCATTACCCAAAACATCTAAATCCAAACTTAAATATTCTTTTCCCTCCTTAGTTATGACTATTAATACTTCACTCTTATTTAGACTTTTACCATTAAAACTAGCTAACTCTTCTTTGATAGTAGATTTAACTAACAAAGTATCTTTATCTAAATTATTTAATAATACCATTTTTGAGACCTCACATATTGGTTTATCAAAATTTTTTTCCAAATACTACACATTAACCTATTTTACCCAAGAGGACACCAATTTATGCTTCATTTTCTATCAAGAAGTAAAAAGATGACCAACCTAAAAACAATTTTGACATCGAAAAAGAATACCCTCAAAATCTAAGATTTTCATGTAGCTCCTCTCTTGCACTTTTATCTCAATCCTTTTTAGAATATCTTGACAAGTATCTACACAAACCAAAATCCTTGTAAAAGAAGTCCAAGAAAATTCAATGAAAAAGCATACAAACCTAATAGAGTACCCAATGAGGATCTAATGATTGAAAGACTAAAAAATTACCAAAAATGAAGTGGTAGATATGGGAATCTCACCCAAATAAGATGAAAAGAAATATTTTCTATGAAGGGTTTAAAAGTAGGTGTCTAGGGTTTCATGAGCAGAAGGTCATGTTCAAAGCTCCATGTTTTAGGTAGAATTTTTTTATACTGATCATCTAAAAAATCAAAAGTTATAATAAAAAAATCTTTAACACAAGGATAAATTTCCATAGTGCCTTTAAAGAGTGATATCAAGGAATAATAAAGCCATTGATGAAGAGAAGAGAGAAGGATAAAACCTATCAAAATGGTAGACTAGACCCCTCTCCACAAACTAGACTTTACCTTTCAACACCCCTAAATCTTTATTTTCAAAATTGACAATAACTAAAATAGAAGGTGAAACCCTTCCCAAATCCATTACCAAACTAGGGGAAAAAAATTAGATTAGAATATCAATTTTTTAGGGGAGAGATAAAGATTGAAGGAGATACCCTACACATCCCCTACAACTACCACCACATGACCTAATAAATTCATCTTCTCCCTTCCTAGCTATGTAGATCCCACATTTTACCCTAGGTGTTGCTCATTATTTTCCTTTAACTCCCTTAACTTGAATTATTTCACCATTGTAAGAATTTTCCTCTTTTATGAAAACTTAATAATTTCCATCTGATCCATCTTTGACTTGGAGGAAACCTGTTTTGAATAGGTTTTCAATTTTTTGGATATAAATTGTAGCCTAAATTCCCTTGAGCTCCCTAGCTAGACACCTAATTATACTTCCACCTACCAAAACTCTCTCCAATTATACTCCCTTTGACCATATTCCTCCTTTGATGACCCCACACATTACTAAAGAAAACCTCTTTGCTAGAATACAACTCTTTAGCAATCATCAACACCATTGTTAGATTCAACTTAATGGAGGATGCTCTAGTTTTCACCATTACACAGAGGTTATGAGCACATTCAAATCACCATTGAAGTATATATATAAACATTATTTTACATGTGATCCTCATGGTATTATTTTAGTTATATGTAGGAAAAAAAAGTTAAATATGATTTTTTAATATAATTTATATATAGTTTCATCATGTGTACACCTAGGGAATCCTCACATTATTGGCATGCCTATATTGGGTGTACCTTTTAGTGTCTTTTAGGTTATATATTTCATATTTTACATCATCATATTAAGACATATAGTTTATTATACATATATTTCTATAGCTTATATCTTACATGATTCATTAATGGATACATTGTATTACTTCACATGATTTTTACATTACATATTTTCATGTGTGTCATATGCTTGCATGTGTATGTTTGTAATTACATATATTTATATTTTTTTATTGAAATGTTTTGTGATTTATTATATATATATATATATATATATATATATATATATATATATATATGGCATTATATTTATCAACCTTTTTTCACTAATATATGGTTGATTTATTTTCACTTTTATTACTTTATTTCTCTCGATGGTTTCATTTGTTATACGTGGTTATATGATTATGTGTGTTTACATTTTTAAAATATGGTATGTGACATTATGTTTTTGGTACCATGTTTTATATCATATATATCATTAATTTCAATATACTATGTTGGTAATTACATTTCCATTGTTTATTCCATATATATATTAGGGAATAATATTTTTGTGTGCTTGATTGTTATATCTTGTCCTTAATATGGAATATTATTATCTTTTGCCATTATAATTTTACATATTTTATTGTTATTTTGGAGTGTATAACTTGTGAACCATTTATTTTCATATCAGGGGAAATCATGTGTTCCTTATATTACATCCCTAACTTATATCTCTTTAACTTTAGCATTCTAGATTATCGATGAGCTTTGATGATGACTATTTTATAGTATTATACATATGTTTACAAATTTTATTTCAATAATATCACATATTTTTATTTCTATCTATGTTACACATAATCTTTTTAATCCTTTTCTTTTGATATGAGTGATATGTAAGAACATCCATCACATTAAAATGGGATTATATAGTCATCTTCTTTTATCTTCAGTTACATATTTCAAGTGGTTGCAAAATGTCAAGTGGTTATGGAGGGTTGCAAATGTTTTTTTGTTTACCTAAGAATTATATTTTTACACATGGCATGGGTCAATAAGATATTATTTTTAAAGTTTTCACATATGACTGGGGATATTTAGGCCCATACTAGTTTTAATTTTTTTACAGATGGTAACATGATTTGCATACCATCAAGTGTATTCATTCCTTCAAAAATAATCATATTTTGAATTATTTCATTTAGTTTCATGTTATAAGATTTTCAATACATTGATCCATAGGTATACATTATTGTTTCTTGAATGTATATTAGATATGTTGACATTAGAACATTTATAGATCCTTAATGTAATTAGGGAAATTCATGTTGATAATGAATTGAAATAGTTTTCTATTTTACATGTTTTTAGACTTTGAATTTGGTATAAATTAATATATTTCCTATTCTAATAAATAAATTAGAGCATAAATTATAGCTAGTAAGGTGACCATAGAAAAAATTTTGTCCATCATTGTTTATTTTACTTTACTATATATGTATACACATAAATTAAAGGAGTCATTATGTAGACAAAATTTTTTAGTTAAGGTATTGTATTTTCAATGTTATTACTATATATTCATACATTTTGATCATTTCATTATAATAATCCCTTATTCACATATTGTACCCATACATTGGACCCTTCATAGTCTTTCATTTTCATAATTTTCTCATGAATGTATTCATATCTATAATTTTAGAATACTCAAACACACTCAAATTAATTTGTCTTTTTTTATTGATATTTATTCACATTGACCATTGTTATATGATTCAAAAAAAATTCATGACCACTATCATGTTGTATGATGTTGGTCAAGTTAGTTTTGGGTTATCTTTTCAATAATGACATGTGTCCACCTACCTTGGTTGTTGGATTTAATGATTTTACATGGTTATATTGAACATGAATGTGTCCTAATTTAAAATAAAATAATACTATATGCACACATGTACCCTAAGGTCCTTATCAAAACAAGTATTGTCAAGGATATCACAAGATTAGATATTATAGTTTTCTCGCATTCTAGTTTAGGTCTTTTGAAGCATCATGGCTACATGTACCATAATAAGGAGTGAATTAGAGAAAAAACATATGATTTTATTTTAGGAGCCTATATCAAATTTGATAAGGGTAATGAGTATACATAAACATGGATTGATTGATACAACTCATGAGTGATGAGTAAAAAAAATATAAATATTGAAAAGGATAAGAAAGTGACTAGTTAATGTAGTTCCCTTCATAAAAACACCATTTTCAATGTCTTCTTCGTGTATATTTGAGCTCAATAAAATGAAATTAATTAGATAATTTGATCACATAATTTTTATTATCATATAGATCTATATGTACATCTATTACTAACAAATGTTTTCATAAAGTTTCAAAACGTGATGATCTACATAACCATTTTCAAAATGGGTTAGCCACTTTTAGTAGGATTGTTGATGTTGTGTCATATGATTTATTCTTGATTTATATGAAGTCACTTTATATGGTCATTTTAGTTATGGTCATTTTGTTCCATCATACCATGTTTCATTATGCCTTTACTTTTGGATTTTATGTATTTCCATGGTTAAGTTACACTTGAATGTGTCCAAATTTGAATTTATAGGATACTATATATACACATATACCCTAAGGTCTTAGTCATCATTAGTATTATAAATTATTTCAAAAATTATTCATATATCATAATTTTAACTCATTTTAATCTCTATATTTTTAAATATTTTATTTTCATACTTATACAAAAATAATAATTATACTATTAAAACTTCATATAGTTTTAATTTACAAACTCACATCTCATAAGGATAAGGTTATGAGATAGACATACATACATGTTGATTTATGGCATGAATTAGTACGATGTTATAAACTATAAAATGTTCATAAAGGGGATAATGGGATATATTGAGGTCATTCCATCCTTAAAAATATGAGTGTTTGATGTCTTCATTGTTAAAATTGAGCTCAAATTGAGCTCAAATTGATGTTTTCACAAATTATTTTCTTAACATTGAGAGGTTTCTAGAAATATAGTTTTGAAAAAGGGTTTTAAAAATTTTCAAACCAAAAATATATACACAACTATTATTAGATCTGGTTGACCACTTTTGGGAGGACTACCAATATCAAAACATATGATTCTAGTCTTGATTGTTGTTGAGTTGTATGATTTTAGTCACTATCTCAAAAACTATTTGACTTTTGGATGCCCTTATTAGATGTTCTAAAACCTATTTTTAATAATTTTTAGTCTCTTTCATAACGTACGTGAGTCATAATTTAGGTATACATATCTATTTATTCATTTAAATTATCAATTTATCAGGGTAATTTCATCCATTTTCATTATGAGTATAAGTTATGTCTTTATTTTCTACTTTACTATATTTTATCATGCCAAAATTATACCACAACTTTTATGTGGTATGTTTACCCTCCACATAAATATTTTTGGTGAATTTTATCCTTTGATTATTAACCATATGGTTTCATCCTTTAGGTAAACTTTTACTATATCAAATATGTAACATTGTGATTTTATGCATCTTTACCTTTAGGTTTTTATATTTTGGTTGTTTTAGTTCTAATTTTTATAGGGTTTTACCTTCTCATTTTGATATCATTCTCCTTGGCCTCTTCAATTTTAGATATGCTTTAATACTTTTACAATTATTATATAGATTTAAGAAACCTACCAAGCAGAATGATATATTTAGTGGTGGACATATTGATTGGGTTCAAATTAATTTACCTCATAATTTTTCTTATTTTAAAAATAAATGGTGAATATTAGTGATGTTCCTATTCCTTATATTGATGATAATGCAAATTCTACAAATGTGAATGATGAAAATGTAAATAATTGTGATGTTAATTTTTTTGATATCCAAGATCACCCCCATGAGAACATTAAAATCTATCCTAAATTAAACCCTTTTATATTTAGTCAATAAAGGGAGGGTATTTTTTAGATTAAATAAATTATGTAAGTATAATGGGGCATAAAGGTATACAACTATTCATTATATATGTATATCTAGTTTGGAAAGAACTAGACAATAAATTTTTTTAGATATTTTAAATTGTATGGCTTCTCAAAAAGATACTCTTTCAAATATTTTGATATCTTTGAAAATATTGATCAGGACTAATGATGAAACTCTTAAATGGATAATGGATAAGTATGTAAGGTATAATGTTAGATCCAGTTATGGTTATGCTTATAATGGTAGTTTTTTGGAATAAGATTTGATGATATTTTGATATAAAATGCAGTTAGCACACCTAAAAAAATTATTTTCATGTCTTGCATGGTTAGGTACATTTCAAACTTAGGATTGACTTCAATGAATGAGTATCATTGGCCCATCTTTAGTTATTTTGTGTAAAGAGGAGGGTGTGTTAGTGGATCATATCCTTCTCCATTGTATTTGTTCAAGAAATATATGGTCTTGTCTCCTCTATATACTGAATCAACCTTGGGTATGATCAGATTTGGAAAATAAAACATTTTTCCATGACCCTAAGTATTAAAAAATGTTGAAAGTTTTTTTTATAGAAGCTCCAGCGAAATAAATTTAAAACATTTAGTTGGAATGGAACATAAAAAGGGATAAATAAGTGGGTTGATAAAGGCTTTAGGAAATGAATGGGATATTTTTATAAACATATATTTATTGGAATAAAATATATAAGAATATATTAGGTATACGATTAAAAACCATTATTGATAATTGACATAAGAATCTTTTGGTGTCAAACATTATGAAAAATGATAATATTGAATGTTAGCTAGATCCACCTAAAGTTGAATAAGTGAAAATAAATTTTGATGGGGTATCAATAAATAATATAAGAGTGGTAGGGGTGTGATATGAAATCCATTTATATCAAGATAAATTTATATGGGTGGATCAATCTCTTTATTGAAAGATACAAATAATGAATTTGAAGCTACAATTTTAATTAAGTTAATGGTTAGCATAAATGTAATGATTAAAGTTAAAAATCCTAGTTGAATAGTATTATTTTTAGGGATAGGTATTTGTTAAGACATTTTTCGTCCCCAAATTTTCATCATTATTATCAAGAATGCAATTGAGTTATAGATCTACTTGCTAATGTAAGAGTGAATAATTACCCTTTGATGTTAGTTTTTAATAGTTAGCTAAGGTACATGGTTGTATTACCTATTATTATAAATTTTGAGGCCAAATTAATAGTATTGATTGATCTAAGAGGATCTAGGTCACTATACATTTTTTAGTTTATCATTGTTGCATATATAGACTCATGATAATATTAGTAACATAAACACTAGGTTATACACCTACATTCCAATTTAGAAGATATAACTCCACTAATGTGCTACCACAAAGATATTGTAGTGTCACTATTATATACCTTAGCTCATCAGTAATAGTAGCTAGTGACCTAATTATATGCACCCAAGTTTTTCCTAGTGCAACATTTTTAACAAATCCAATGATTATGTAATAATATTTGCCTAAATATACTCAGACCAAGTTCTCTCATTTAGTTTATTACCTCTTTTTGAGTTTTAAATTAATACACATATTTTAACTCATAATATGTTTTCAATTTAAAATATGAATGATAAATTAATGTATCAAACTAAATTAATGTATGAGACATGTAAATAAGTAACACATAAGATCCATATATGCTCATAAATCAAATCCAAATCATGTTATAATGTGATAGAACACCATGATGTGTTCACAAATACTAATAAATCTCATAAAAAATATCATCCATAACATCTTATACATCCTTGTGTAGCTAATTTTTTACATTAATCAGAGTCTCATCAATCTTCATAGAAATTCATGAAAAGACTTCATGTCATATCACATATACAAAAAAGATAGGTTTTATATAATAAAAATTATGCTCATGTAATACCTCTTATGTGGGATACTAAATATGAGGAAGTGGTGTCAAAATGTGACTTGTATCTTTAGATATATGAAAATATATAGGTTATGGAGAAGGAGGATCCTTTGTTCATAAATGACCTAGAGAATGAGGTTTAGCTAGTGAAGGTGTAGGCCATGGGAAATCCTAAAAATGCTACTAAAGTACTCGACACCTATCAGTATGGTTTTAGTATATTGATATCAAATAGAATAAACTTCCCCATATTTGGGTATGTATTATGGTAGTATCTTAGGAGGTGGTATACTCTTGTATTTTGGTTGTGCTATGTCTACAAAAAGTGTATAGATGTATTAAAAAAGATGTTGTTAATGATTATAAGAATGGTTATGTGTATAATGAAAGTAACAAGTACATATAATAGTATATTGTGAAGGTCTATTATCTATAGAAGTTAAATAAACTGAGGGTTATTGTTACTATTATACATGATAGTCCTTGGCCCAACCACCATAAAATATATGGATATAATAATAAGGATAATATACCCATCATGTTGGTACAATATTAAGGTTAGGTAAAGGTAGTATGCTATTACCAATAGGATAACTTGAAATAGGGTCAACACTAGGTTAGATTGCATCAATGGATGAACTTGTAGTAGGTTGATATAGTGTATCTAACATCTTTAGAGGAAGTAAAATGGAAGGATCATGGAATCTAATAGAATAATAATGTCCCATCATTACATAGTCCATAAACATACTCCAAAGAGGCTCAATAGTGACTAGAGGAGTAGTGTGTGTATGTTCCATCTTAGAGCTATGAACACTAGATGAAGAACTAATCTCATATACTATAACAAGATAAAGATCCAAGTGAATATAAATAAGGGAATGTTGTAAGTAAGAATGATATCTAAGTATATAAATTTTTTTTCTTGAGCCAAGATAGCTAAAAAGGGATTATTTAAAGAATATCCATCATCATAATTAGGAGTGTAAATGTTAGTACATGCGTCGATGATTTTATTAGTCAAGGAGGTATGGTGAATGGAAATATTAATTTTTTAAGGTAACTAGAATTTCATCACATGGTTTTTGATGAGATCAAGGTTGTAGATAAGGAGGTAATTGAGTAATTATGTTAGAAGAGAGATAATTTTTTTAATTTATAAACTAATCTCATTTCATTCATCATCATTAGAATCTAAAATATTAGGTGGTAAATTTCCTATTAATTTAGGATAACCATTATAACCTCTAGTATATTTGATAATATAATTAAAGAATTACAATTCATGAAATGGGATGCTAAGTAGAGGTTCAAGGGTAGGTATTTTGAAAACACATTGTTCTTGAAATTGTTCAAAATTCCAAGTATTTGTGTCTCTTTAAATCTTGTATATAACACCATTATAGGGGTATTTAAAACATTGGGATGCTAAAAAGGTGATTACTCTCATTTAATGTGTCAAAGGTAGACTAAGTAAGATATTGTAAGAGAGTGGAAAATTAAATATCATGAATTTAACATGTACCTTGACTGGGGTAATCATGATAGGAAGTCAAACATAACCTAAAGGAGGAATTTATCTTCGATCGTATCTTTGGCATGTACTTTTCATGGATTTAAGAATGCATTTAGAATATCCCAATGCTTTAATAAAATCAAGGGAAATAACATAAGTGATTGAATATTCATTGATTAAATCATGTTTTACTTGGATATCTCATATTTATACACTAACGAATAATTGTGGATCATATGTACAAGTCAATATCTCATTGGGAATCATGGAAGAGATAGGAAATTTGAGTGAAAGATAAGTGTCCATTATTTCATCAATGTGGATAGGCATTTCTCTATCTTTAGATTTTGATAAGGTAGCTTATTACCCCATGTGGGGGATGAGGGATGTTCATTTTGAATAATACTTACCTTAGTTAATTACAATGACAAGGAGAAATTATCATAAATTCTAAGAAAGTTATTTGAGATTGGTGATATGAAAGTTTAGCTATGGGGTCCCATTAATTATAACCTCTTATAGTGTTATTGATAAATGTGCATAAAGTTGTAATAAATATTTTGAGGGTGGGTTGAAAATGCATGGAAATTTATGTTGATAAGGTATGTGTTTTTTGTTTGATTAAGATGGGTTGATTGGTTTAGGTACTAGTGCTATATTAGGTGACGTGGTTGTATCTTTGGTGGTTTCTTGTGTTTGAGTGGAAGAAATACCAATTTAAGTTTATGTGGTGTCCACTTGAGATATATTAGTTGTAGGGGAATTAGAAATTATATCAATGGTGTGAGAGGTATTATCAATTCACATTGTTGGAGTTTATACTTGTGTATTTTTTGGTTCTACATGCTCAAATTACATGAGATGGGATGGGTAAGAGTCTTTAATAGTACATAACTTTGGAAAATTATTATGGTTAGGAGTTAGATAGTGATCGATATAATAAAATACTCTCCTTATATTATTAATTTTGACAAAATTCTCATCATTGATATTAGGATTCATAGTACTTTCAACATTTTTGGTAGTAGGAGATTGATTAGTGTTAAATTGATTCTTACAAAGAGAATCCTTATAAATGGTTAAGTGATAACCGGTTTGATTCAAGGATTCATTTTTGGTTTTAGTTTCATGATCCCTATATATTATTTCATAATCATGTTAATGTGTACATATGAGTGATTTTTTTTATTAAAGTTAGGTCCAATAAAATAATCCATGAATAGTTTTATAATTAGTGACAAGTTTAATGAGAATGGCCCCAACTTACATGAAACCAAAAAAAATTATGTGTATCATACCAATGATTGATAGGGAATTTCAGATTACCATCTCATGGGGAAGGTCATGGAAGACTCTTTTAAATTTATTATAAGTAATGTAGTTTGTGTACATGCACATTACAAACTTGAGAAAATTTGGAACTAGGCTGAGAATTATTGTTATTTGACATTGGAGGATTATGCTATGTGGGGTTACTTAGAGAAATGGTTTGAATAGTGTGTATGGCGTCATAAGTATCCATAACACCATCATTAATTACATGTAAATTTTTTTCTTTTACAATCATTAGAATCCACATTGGAGGATGTGAAGGCTCAAATTTTCATATATGGAAGTCTTGACATTTAGCTTGGTTGAAGGCCTCTTATAAGGATTTTGGAGAAAGAGTCCTCACGTAATATTATAGTTTATGATCAAGAGCATTAGTGAATAAGTGTAAGAGGTTCTCATCCAACATATTATTTTTGGAATTATTTAACAAGGCTTTCTATTATTTGATAAAAATTTATGCCATTTTAGATTCCAATTATTTATAGTTGATAAAGTGGGCTAAGTTATTTTTATGAAGATCATTAGTTTATAATTATTGAAATGATGTATTGACTAAGTCTTCTAAGCTAGTGATGAAATAAGTTTTAGATTGGTTATACCAATAAAAAACATCATCTAAAAAGGTTTTAGATAATAGTTTGATGGAAATAAATGTATTAATTTTAACTCAATCTTCACATAAAATTCCAAAGGTCTTTAAATGCAACGTTGTATACCTAGATCCATTATAAGTGATAGTGGAAACTATTCCACCTATGTCAATGTTTACAATTTGAAGAATAAGAGGTTAATTTTTGTAAGTGTTTAATAGTTTTGTTAATAAGTGGGGGTTGTTGTATAAGGTTACCCTATGCATATCTAAGGGGGGCTAGGGATAATTAGTATTTTTTGTTCCCCATTGAGTAGCTTGAGGTTGTTTTTCAAGATACAATAACTAGTTTTGCATTTTCATCATTTGGTTGGCACTATTAGTTTGAAATTTATCAATTTGATTAAGAGTTTATAATAGTAATTGATTAGTTTGAATGATCTTTTTAATAGTAGAATTAAAATTAGATGCATTAGTATTATGAAAGGTATTAAGGGTTTTTAGAGCTACAATCATTATGTGGGGTGAATCATTGATGAAAGAAAATCAACTTCAATTCTAATTCTTCAAACTCTTAACCATTTAACATAAGCATTCATGAAGCATATAAACCATTCATTTAAATGAACAAAGAAAACAATGCAAGATCAAAGCACATAGTACATGAATTATATGGGAAACCCTCATGGGGGATAAAACACACTCACAAGCCTACAAAAAAATGGACTACAATACTATAATATATCACAAACAAGATAATTTAGTGAAGCACCCAATTCACAAGAAAAACCAACCCCTAAGCATGGAAAAGCACCCACTTTCCCTAGATGTTGATCACCCACACAACACATTTGATATAAACACATATAGAAATCTAATTTCCTTCCAATATAATGGAAAAAATAGGAATAACAAATCTCTTCCACCCTTCACACCTTCTCAATCCTTCACACACAAAAAATACATCCAAAATAACCTATTGGATCACTCTACACCTCTTCATTCATTATCAACCATCAACCCTTAACAAAACCATTACCACATCATAAACATGACCACTAGGTCACACACATATCCATCACACTAATCTTATCTTTAATTCATCCACCAAGATTTCTCACACTTCACTTTTATCTGCTCATAACTCTCTAGAAACCTTTATCTTTATTTTTGCTCTTTATAGAGTCTTCATGATCACCACCTTCTTGGTCAGCCAAAAGACATTCCTTAACCCTTAAGGCTTCTATCCCACTTATGAAAAGATCAAAACCACCTACATAGGTTGACCATATCATTTATATATCACCCTTAAGTATCAACACCTTTCGATTAGGCCTAAGTATCCTTTTTAGATCCCATGGAGACCTATTCATCCCTTTAACACTTCATCGATAAAAATAGAAACACAAGACCACTTATAAGCACATGGGTCCACTCCAAATGACCCCTAAGACACCATTAATTGATTAAACTCATTAATAAACACTTATACCTATGAAAAACCATTCAATCATTTGCATTATACATGAAAACACAATGAACAAACAAAAAGTCAACTTCCAAGCGATGGTTTATAATGAAGATGGACTGGTCAAGCCTCAAAAATCCATACAAATGATATTTAGGGAGTATAAAACACTATCAAATATATAAATCATAATGAAACATCCAAATATCATCAATATAAACTAAAGCACCCTTCTTGGGTCCTTAACATATGAAGGTCAAACCTTTGGTCAATTTTGAGCTCTAATAAATACAATTGTATGACCAATCAAACCTCCTAATCAATTTCCATGGATTTACATTTAAGTTATTTACCACTTTAAATTTTAATCCATCATCAAATTCATAAATTTTCTCAATATATGGATCAAATAATCACAACTGATTTCCTTTATAAAATTCAAATATTTGAATTCTGATGTTTACTAAAAAATGCAAATTTGAAAAGTATAAAAATAATGAAATCTTCTTTGGAGAGTAACTTTTCACCATCATAACTTTTGATAGACATCATTTCAAGTCATGAAAATTGAAAAACATGATCTAGGAATAAAATTTAATAGACGCATGTGACCAATTTATTCTAACACCTTCACACATCTGAATTCTAACATCATCAATCTACTTAATCAAGAAACTCTACTAAGATGCTAGGATAACCTAGACCTTCATAAGACTACTCCAATGGATTATTTTTACTTACACAAGTACAAGAATAACTTATTACAAACATCATCAAAAACATCCATAATAAGACCAAAATTAATATAGTCTCATGCAAACTATGTGAGCACTAAGGTACACTTTGTCATTGAGGACCATGCATACATATCATCTCATGGACACTCTTGGATACATTTGAAATAGAATTGAAAACAACTCAACAATATAGCCATTTGTCATTAATTTCAACACTTGTAAACAATAACATAAAGTTATATACATACTCTTTCTCCCTCTACAAACACTTTCTTCCCCTTTGACACAATGATAAAGTGGGCTTACCTATCGATCCTAATGAACTTTAAATGTTTTAAAAGCTAAAAGTAAGAATTTACCTCCTCTTATAGATGATAGAAACTCCTTGTATCACTATGCATATCATTTATTATCATGATTACCTCAAAATTACTCATTGCTAACACTCTTCTTTGAGTTTGCACTCCTATATGAAGAAAAAACACACAATAATAACAAAAATTGATTAAAAAAACCTTAATAACATTGAGAGGGACTCAACCTAATTCACATAATATTAGGAACCCATTGATCACCTTCAAACTATTTCCAACCATGATGAAACTTCATAATTGTCTTCAAATTCTTTCTCACAAGCCACCCATAGAATTGAGAATGGACATTCAGTCTCTTTCTCAAACACATATGATGCATAATTGAAACTAAAAAACATATTTAAGGACAAACATACCATTTTGTTTTGAATAAAATTACCAAAAACTACTCTTCTTCACACTAGCCTTACCTGGAGGCTTTTTATCCCTTTTAGATTTTGCAGAGGTCATAAATTTCTATTTAGAGATATCCATGAATTGAAAATTCATATATGATGTAAAATCATATACACCCTTATGCATACAAATTTTCATCACCCAAATCTTCTTCTACACTATAGCTCCTTTGTAAATTGACTTGCTAATTAGCCCTCCTACTTAACAAATGGAAAGGCATAAAAGAAACCAATCACCTTCATAATACTGTGAATTTTTTTTTGAGGACACAATAAATCATTTAAAATAATTAATAATCCTCACACCTCAAATCCTTTAGGAAGGTCACTAACCCACATGGTTAAGATACTAGGGCATTAATAAGAGTCATGGTCAACTTAACATCTTTTGATCAATGTTAGCTCCTGAAACTTCTCTCACACCTAGAGTTTACCAACTTACATCACTTGGACCAAAAATGAGGTTAGAATCATTGGGGAACCCATACATCCATGAACATGGTTTTTGACCTACTAGGCCTTAAGTAAAGACTGTCATATCTGAGAGCCATCAAAAATATTCAAATGGAGTTAAATACATATTCATGACCTATCAACACTTTGAAAACATGTGAATAAGTAAAAACACCTTTATAAATCATAAAATCATTGTGCCAACTTGTACATCTTCATTTTACACCTAGAAATATCATGATTGTGCCTATAGACCCTATTTACATAGTATTTACTAAGCCAAAACATCATAAAAAGATCATAATATATTTATAACACCTCCACATAACCTTTTTCACTTATAAACATAAAATAAAAATAGCCTCAACCCTTGGTTGGCCTCATAGACCACTAATGAGCTCTCACTAGGTAGTGAACACTAAACAAACTAGTTAATCTAAATAAATGGTCATGAATGGGTAGTTTGGCCAAATTAACACATCTAAGCCCATGGAAAACACTTGTAAAATTACTATCCACAATAAAAATAAATATTAACTTAATTATTCATGATTTTAAAAACTAAACCAAGCTTCAAATACTGACTAAGAACATGTCTTTTGGACCAATGTACCTAAATAAGTTTAATAAAGATTTACATCACAAACCTCTGGAGCAAGCTCATGAATTTTTTTCTCCCCATTAAACAATTACCCTATAGTGATTTATAAAAAAGGAGATGAATCCAAATATTTATCTTAGATATTCAAATGTTACTTTTTCAATGGTTTAGTCATAATATCTGCAAGTTGTTATTTTACAAGCACATACTCCAACTTAACACTTTTGATTGCTCACTTATTCTCTCAAGAAATGATATATAATAGGAATGTGCTTAGTTTTTGAGTGCATACAAAGATTATTTGAAATACTTATTGTACTATAATTATCACAATAGATAATACAAGGTCTATTTTGTCTTACCTTATAGTCTTCCAAGGTTTGCTTCATCCATATTACTTGAGTGCAATAAGAAGCATAAACTATATATTTAGCTTTTGTAGTTGATAGGGATATAGAGGCTTACTTCTTACTTATCCAAGACACCAAGAATTTACCTATTAATAAAATAACACTATTGGTACTCCTCTTATCATCCATACGCCCTACCCAATATGCATAAATGTATGTCCTTAGAGTGAACTCTTTGCTTATGGGGTACCATAAACCATATTCTATGGTGCCCTGGAGATACCTCAAAATCCTTTTGAATACTTTCAAGTGAGACTCCTTAGGATCATATTGAAACCTACCTACAAGACCTATTACTTGCATGATATTAGGCCTAGAAGTAGTAGAGTATAAAATAATTCTAATCATGGATCTATACAAGGTTTTATCAACCTTTAGTGAGTAATATTATTTACTTAACTTACATCCTGTGATCATTAGAGTACTCATTATCTTACAATCCATCATGTCAAACTTCCTTAGCATAGATTTGATGTATTTTTCCTATGAAATGAATATCCATACATCAATTTGGATAATCTATAATCCTAAAAATAAATAAATTTCTCCCAGCATTGACATTTCAAACTCAGTCTTCATAGCATCATCAAACTCTCTACTCATGTTGACATTATCTGATCCAAAAACTATGTTATCAACATAGACTACCACTAATAATTGATGACTTACCTCTATATTAATTCAACAATTACTATCAACTACACCTCTTTTAAATCATTGGAACAATAGACACTTGTCTATTTTATCATACCAAGCTCTAGGAGCTTATTTAAGACTATACAAAGCCTTCTTTAGTTTACAAACATAGTCCTAATTACTTGTCATAGAAAAACCTTTAGGTATCTCAATATAGATGACCTCATCTAAAATTCCATTTAAAAATGTAGATTTCTTTCCCATTTGGTAATCTTTGAAACTATTGAAGAATTTATATGACAAGAAGACTTTAATTACTTCCATTCTTGTCATAGGAGCAAAGGTCTTTTCAAAGTATATCCCTTCAACTTGAGCATATCCTTTACGCACTAGTATAGCATTATTTATTTTAACCTCTCCTTTCTCATTGATCTTATTTCTAAATACCCACTTAGTACCTATCACATTTTTGTCTTATGGCCTAGGTATCAAATCTCATGTTTCATTATTTACTATTTGATCATGTTCGTCCTCCATTACACATGTCCAATTTTCATATTTTATAGCTTCCAAGAATGTTTTGGGTTCAACCTTGGATAATAGAGTTGTGTCTTTCTAATTTTGATTGATAAAAATTCTCCTTCTAATCTACAAACTTGAATTCACATCTCTAATTACATAAGAAGTTAGATGATCCTTCTATATTCTCCTAGATGGAGCTTTAGTGTCCTATCTTACCTCTTCTTCTTCATCATTTGATTGAACAAATATTCCTTCATTATCTGAGTTAGGCTTCTCTATATTTCCATTTATCTACAATCTAGGTATCTTGATTTTACTTACCTCATCAACTCTTACATTTGAGATTTTAACAACCTTGTGAAGTCTCTTATTGAAGCATCTGTAAGAAGAACTAATAGAGGAATAACCCAAGATGATTCCCTCATCAGACCTTGAATCAAAATTTCCAATATTTTATTCATCCCTATTGATAAAACACTTTCTCCCAAACACTCTAGAATTTTTGACATTAGTTTCCCTATTCTTCCATAGCTCATATGGAGTCTTATCACCATTTAATCTAACTTGGAATATATTTAAGACGTATACTAATTTATTAACAACCTCTTCTCAAAATCCATATGATAGTTTAGAAACTTAAAGAATGGTTATACTCATCTCTTGGTTATTTTTATTTTTCCTTTAAACTACCTGATTTTATTGGGGTGTACTAGTAGTATAATATTATCTTATAATACCTTAATCTTGATAAAATGTATCAAACTCATTAGACCAAAATTCACCTCCTCTGTCTAATCTCACACACTTGATTTTTGATCCCTTTTCATTTTCCACAAGAGCTTTAAATGATTTAATCCTTGAAAATGCATATAATTTTTATTTGAGGAAATATATCCAAGACATCTTAGTAATTCATCAATTAATAACATGAATTATCTATTACCTTGAATACCTTGAGTTCTTGTAGGTCCACGTAGGTCAGTGTGGATCAAATCCAAGGGTACTATGGTAGAATTATCCTTAGATTTGTAGCTTCTTTTGGTTTTCTTCCCATAAAGCAATGCCTTTCAAAGAGTATGAGGAATCTTACTAATTTTATTCATATGGCTCACTAACCCTTTTGAATTGATTCTCACCAAGTTGTCAAAATTTAGATGTCCAAGTCTTCTATGCTAAATCCAACTTTCCTCTAATTGATTCATGAAACACTCCTCCATTTTGGATTCATGGAACACATATAAGTTTTTTTCTACTTTGTGAATATTTGTAACTAATTTGAAAAACTTGGCTCTTCTCACTTCACACCCTTTATCATGAAAAGTCAGAACATTTCCTTGCTTACACATTTATCCAACACATATATTATTGTGTTTCAAACCTTATAAATATAAAAAAAATTCATTTTTAGTATGAACATTATCCAAACTTATAGAACCTTTGAAAATTATGTTTATATAATTATTGTCACCTAATCTTATTAAACTTGAATTATTCTTTTTGAGAGAGATAAACTTGTTCTTGCCTCCTGTTATACGAATTGAGCATCCACTATCTATGTACCATTTCTTGTTTCCATACTCTTGAGTATGAAAGGTAGTTTGAATAAACATTAACTCTTCCTTAATTGCATTTCATAAATTTTTATTCTTCTTTTATTGAATCTTGGATTTGTATTCCTTGAACCATTTGATGGTGTTAATGACTTGTGTGTCCTTTTTCTAGTAGGACCTCTTATAGTACTTGGCTATATGACCCTGTTGGTTATAGTTGGAGCTTAGAACCTCATTTTTGTTCTTTAAAGAGAAAGTGTAGTCCCTATATCTATGACCATATTGATTAAAAGTTTAATAATATCCATTAAATACATAATTATAGTTGTTCATGTTAGACATTCCTTTTGCTTAACCATCAATAACTCAAAAAATTTCATCTTCAAATTATTTGGTAGAGCTAAGAATATACTTGTCCTTAGATAAAATTATATCTATATATGTCATTAATTTACCTTGTAGATGATCCATTCTTTGATTAAAGCCTTTATCCATTGTGTCCTACAAATTATTGACTATTGTTTCAATTTTATATATTTGTGTCTTCACACCAATAATGCTTGCATTAATATCCTTACATACTGAGGAAGTTGGATCTAAATTTTTACTTCCTTTCTTGTTATTCAATCTCTCATTCTCTTCATCTATATGTTTGATCTTTGATAAAGCACATAATAGTTCACCTTGAAGATATGTCTTAGCCTCTTTGTCATCCATTGTACCTTTGATTACCTTCAAGTGGTTAAAATTGAAAATAAGTTGTGTCTATGATACCAATTTTTAGAGGTACAATCACTAAAAGTGGGGGGGGTGAATTAGTATTAAAAACAAGTCAAATTCAATTCTAATTCTTTAAACTCTTAACCATTCAACATAAGTATTCATGAAGCATATAAACCATTCACTATAATTTACAAAGAAAAAATGTAATATCAAAGCACATAACACATGAATTATGTGGGAAACCCTCATAGGGGATACAACCCACTCTTAATCATATAAAAAATAGTCTATAGTCCTATAAGAGGTCACAAACAAGATACTACCCACTCCACAAGGAACCCCAACCTTTAAGTATGCACAAATGACCACTTGCCTTAGATGTTGAGTACCCACACAAAACCTATGATATCAAAACCACTAGAACTATGATTTCCTTATAATTTGATGGAGGAAAAATAAATAACAACTCTATTCTATCCTTTATAATCTCTTAAGCCTTCACACACAAGCAATGCATCCAAAATAACCTTTTGGATCACTCTACAGCTCTTCACTCATCCTAAACCATCCACCTTGAAAAACACTATTACCACATCAAGAACATGACCACTAGGTCACACACATATCCCTCACACTACTCTTATCTTTAATTTATCCACCAAGGTTACTCACACTTCCATTTTCTTCACTCATAACTCTCTAGAAACCTCCATCTTTATTTTTCCTCTTTATAGAGTCTTCATGATCACCACCTTCTTGGTAAAATAAAAGACATTCCTTAACCCTTAAGGATTCTATCCCAATTATAAAAATATCAACACCTCCTACACAAGTTGACCATAGCATTGATAAATCACCCTTAAGCAACATTAGCTTTGAATTAGGCCTAAGTATCCCTTTTAGATCCCATGGAGACCTATTCATCCCTTTAACACTTCACTTAGCAAAATAAAAACACAAGACTACTTATAAGAACATGGTTCCACTCCAAATCACCCATAAGACACCCTCAAGTTATTAAATTCATCACTACACACCTCTACATATTCAAAAACATTCAATAATTTTCATTATACATGAAAACACCATGAACAAACAAAAAGTCAACTTCTGAGCAATGGTTCATACTAAAGATGGATTGGTCAAACCTGCAAAATCTATACAGATGATCCTTAAGGAGTGTAAAACACTATCCAATAGATAAATCATCATGAAACATCCAAATATCATTATTATAAACTAAAATATGCTTCTTGGGTCCTTAACAATTGATGGTCAAACCCTTGGTCAATTTTGCTATAATAAATACAATTATATGACTAGTCAAACCTCTTAATTAATTTTCTTGGATTGCCCTTCAAGTATTTACCAATTTTATTTTTATTCTATCATAAAATTAATCCATTTTTTAGGATATGGATTAAATAATCACAATTGGTTTCCTTTATAATATTCAAATATTTAAATTCCATTGGTCACTAAAAATGCAAATTTGACAAAGTATAAAACAATGAAATCTACTTGGGATAGCAAATTTTAACAATCATAACTTTTTATAGATATCATGTAAAGGCATAAAAATTGAAACACATGTTATAGGCATAAAATTTAATATACCCATGTGACCATTTTATTTTGATACCCTCACACATGCAAATTATGACATCATCAATATGCTTACTTAGGAAACTCTACCAAGATGACTAGGATAACCTAGACCTTCATAAGACTACTTAAGAGGATTATTTTCAATTAAAAGAGTATAATAAGAACTTATTATGCCCCATAGGGCCTTTTCATCAACAAAATCCATAACAAGGCCAAAACCTATAGGGTATCATGCAAACTATGTAATCACTAAGGTACACTTTGTCATTGAGGACCATGCATACATATCATCTCATGGACACTCTTGGCTACCTTGGAGATATCATTGAAAATAACTCAACAAGGGTTTTATATTTAATATTAACATGAGATGCACTAGTGGTGTGATAATCACTAGTATCATTATATGTATTAGTAGTTGTATGGTATTGGATATCAATGTGGGTACTTTGATTAGACCCACTAAAAGTCACACTTTCCATATTTGTAGAAATAATTGGCATGAAGGTGAAATAATACATTGAGGATGATGTCATAATCTTAGAGGGAGGAATGAGAGAGGGTAAAGGTGTGGTATAAGTCATAAAATATCTTGTCTAAAATCTAGTATAAAATGTCTAGGTAAAGGTGAATGGGGTTCTCCAATATAAGGTCCCATCCTAAGGTTATAGATGATTGTAATAGCCTTACCTATATGTTGAGGTTTTTCATTAATGAAGAGGATTATTTAATCCATGTATTTAACATCACTTTCATCTTATACCATTTGAATTATTAAAGGGTTAATGATGGTTCCATAGTGAGGAGTCTCATAGTTTGTAGTTTTAGTGGTAACATGGATATTACTAAGATTTAGGTTAGTTACCACAAAATGTGTCTTAGGAAGTTTATTAGGAGTCGTGAAACTCATAATTTTAGTTTTATTTTCCTCTGTAGCATTATCAAATATATTTTTTATGATGAAATGAGTAATTTAAACACTTACTAAGAGAGTTCAAATATTTAATAAGCTAAAAAGTATAGAATAAGTTGAAGTTGAGCTGGTTGATGAAATTAGATAGAAAGAAAAATAAGACAATATGTAAAATATTAGATCAAGCTAGCCTACTGAGTAATGTAGGAATGAAAAACAAAATGGTCTATAATCTATTTGGTATAGTTAGTCAACTGAGTTCTACAGGAATGATAAATAAAATAGTCTAAAATAGACTAGGTCAACCTAGTCGACTTAGTTTTATAAGAAGGGGAAAATAAAATAATCTAAAATATACAGGGTTAAGCTGGTCAATTGAATTCAATAGTATAAATTTTTTTAAAATTTTTTGAATCTATATTATTTATTATTAATTAAATAAAATAAATATAAACACATAGGTAACTAGGTTGAGCTAGTCAACCTAGTTTCAACACATACCATAAACCTTGTATTAATGTTGGTTAATACAAGTTTGTAGTATAACATAGAATAACTAACAATAAGCATCAATAATGAAATTGAGAATCTAGTTAATTATTTGAAAATAAAATTGGGAATTTGTACTAAATGTTTTGATTGAAAGTTAGGCTTCCAAGGATATTTACTTGTTTGTTGGATAGTGTGGACCCAATATTTTAAAGCATTGACTATGGATGAAGTACCATTCCCATAGTACAATAAACTCAATTTCAAGGGTAAGATGGAATTATATTATTAGTGTTAACTACTAACTAATGCATCATACAAACAAAAGGATGGTTGGATTCCTAAGGTTCAATAAAGAGGGAAATATTAGGTTTTTTTGAAACAACATGAAGTAGGTGGAAACTAAAGACTGTGTTTAGCTCTATGTTATGGCAATGAGTATTGGGGAAATCATTTCACACCATAATATATATAAATTATAAACAAGGACCATAAATAGAGTATTGAGTCATCCTTCATAATAGTAGATAAGTAGTTTTAAAAAAAAACTTGTACATAATTTCTAGGGAAAGCCAAACAAAGTGAAAAATAAGAGCAAAATTCAATGTTTTAAAAGCTAATTTTTTGTTTTTGTAAATTAAACAAATAATCAACCATCTAAAAATTAAATCGAGTTTCATTACTATCAGTGTAAGTTATTTCACTTTATTTTAGTTAGGAAGAAATATAAATAAAATAAAGTCAACTTGATCGACCAAGTTATACAAATAGAATAGAACAAAGTCAAGATGATCAAATTAGTCTATTGAAAGATAATGGATGTAGTCAAGCAAGTTAAATTAATTTTCAAGGTATAATATAAACTATGATGGTTGACTTAGTTGACTATAAAGGTATAGGTTTATATAACTAAAAAATTGGTAAAGACAATATTGAAATTTAAATTTTAAAAAGAGTGGAAAAATAGATATACTTAAAATTTGACAAAGAAAAATTAATGATTTGGTTAGAGTGAGCATGGAAGATAATGCAGAGTTGACTAGGTCAATGAAGTAGTTTTCCTAAAAATGTTGAGTTTCTATTTAAATGGTATTGTCTAGGTGTTGAACTTGTAGAGGTAGAAGATAAAATATTTAGACAAAATCAAGCTAGTTAGCTTACTATAAATAAAAATTGGTAAATGATAGGAAAAATAAAACTATGTCAATTTGATTGACCTAGTTATAAATAAAAAATGCATAAATTTAAGAGTAGAATAGATTATTTTAGTAAAATGTTGAAAATGAAAAAGTAAACTATGTCAATTGGATCAATCTAGGTTTTGATATTGTAAATTTCATGCATAAGAGGTCAAACAAGGTTGACATGATCACCTCAATTGGAAAAACTATAAAAATATGACCTAAATAGGTCAATCTGGTTGATGAAGATGTAAAAACCTAAACATAGAGTTGAACTAGGTTGATAGGGTTGATGGAGTATGAAAATATACACATAGAATGTTAAACTAGGTTGACAAGATCAATCCAATTATCTATAAATAGAAATTAAAAATATATAAAGTTTAGATTCACATCAAGCTCATTATAATGTATGCAATTGAAACTATATAGATCTATAACTTATCCTACTCAATAGTATTCAATCTCAATTAGGGTCATGACCAATAATGGATCCACTAAACATAAACTATTGGATATCTTATTACAAAATGGAAAATGAAAGCTTTCTAAGATCTCGAGTCAAATTCTATTTTTTGATAACCCTATCTAGCTCTTATGATGATAATAATAATAATAAGCAATCTAATCTACTAAATAAACATACAAGCTAATCTAGTAAATAAATATGAAATTTAATCTAGTTCTCACCAAATCTTGTTGCACAAATGGGGAAGATTATAAACATGTAAATATAATCCTATAACATATAAGCAATCTAAATAAGTAGTGATGAAATTCAATCTATTATCTTTACAATACCTACATATCTAAATATGAAGGCATAGAAATATACTTACCTTGTTGAAGTGAACCCGTCATGCCTCAATATCTCCCTTAGACAATGGTGTTTTGTAAGAGGTGGTTGTGGCTTTTAAGTATCACAAGGATAAATCAACTCTAGGCTACAAGACTTTTCATATGTATCCAATACCTACACAAGAAAAGTGTTACGTATTTAAGATAAAAACCCAAGCAATGAAACATTATATTGATTGTATAATAATATTTTTAAATAGTAATGATGCATAATTTAATAATCCTTTATTTAGAAATAAATATTAAGGGGTATTTATATCCATGGATTGACACTAAACCCTCTCGATAATCTATTCAACAAACTCAACTTGGTTTTTTAGGTAGGAAATAGAGCCATTAGGTCTCAAACTATGTTGGCTTGAGCCAACAGAGTTTTTTATTATGTGTTAAACCCAACATAGGGTGATCTAGTTAATTTAGTAGGTAAAGTGGTAAATAGGGGGTTTTACTTAACTAGTATCTATTTTGGGTGGTGAATTACTTATGGTAGTGTATATATAGGTTTTTAATGCTTATGAAATCATATAAGAGTATTTTGTATTGGTTTTAGGTGGTGTTATAAGGGAAAACAATCCTACAAAGCAACAAAGGTCTACACACCCCTTTTCAAATATACCCTTTAAGGTATACACTTATAGAGATTGATATTTAACATATTACTATAAGAGATAAAGCATCATTAATTGATAAGTAAAAAAATATTGTGTATACATAATATAACTCATTACCTTACACTTTATTTCAAACTTATAAAACTCTAGCCTATAGCCTAGTCTAGAAACTTATCCATGACAAAGTCTCATTTTATGGTTCCCTCCAAGAAAAATCACTAGCATACTCAAACTAGGTAACCTTAATTTCTTATATTGGCCTTAGGTGTTGAACACATGCATCTTACTAGTTACATGGGGCAAAAATTTAGGGGTAGGATCTTTCACCAAAAAAATACACTAGAGTAAAATCAAAGATTATGTAAATTGAGTAAAATATCATATGTATTTCCATTTTCTAATCTTTAGTGTTTGTCCCTTGCATATTAATAGTTATGTGGGATTATCATTGGGGTGAGATGCCCTTACTCACCTTAACTTATCCTTTGGTGATGATCCCATGTGTCTTTCGAGTCACATGAGCCTAAGTGTAAGGGGTCAAAAAAACATAAAAAAATCATAAAGTGTCTAAAAGCAATAAAATTCCCCACAAAACTTTTCTATATTCCCATGTCAAAAGGATAACCTCATTTGATTAACTAATTCTATCATGGTGGGTCACCTCCTGACAATGCCAGTAAAACTAGTGTTTTATAGGCTTGGTAAAAAATTACAAGTTCTCCTTTGCTCGTAATTGTTAGGTAAACCTCCAATTCCTTATGAATTTTTGATGTATAGTTTAAAACTTTCACTATCTGACATAAATTTTATCCCCCTTTCATCCCTCTATTGTTAGTTGATGTTCATATGTTGTGTAAATGAAGTAGTTCAATCATCACCTGAAAAACATTCATTAGATCATTTTAATACATCCATTTCATTTATATTTTCATGAATTATATCTATACATCTAAAATATATAATATTATTTATATAATTATCATAAATATGAATATTCATTCCATTTCATCACATGTCTAATCATCTAAAGTGCACAAATTTAAATGTAACATGAACATTAAAATAATGGTACATGACATCAAGTCACCAAGATAATCAAAGATATATATATATATATATATATATATATATATATATACATACATATATATATATACATATACATATACATATACATATACATATACATATACATATACATATACATATATATATATATATATATACATACATACATACATACATATATATATATATATATATATATATACATACATACATATGTATGTATATATATATATATATATGTATGTATATATATATATATATATACATACATACATATATATATATATATACATACATACATACATACATATATATATATATATATACATACATACATATATATATATATACATACATATATATATATATATATATATTCATTTTTGAGTTTGTATACATCATGTTTCATGTAAAATCACCTTTATAAAGGGGAAATGTTTCTAAGATATAAAAAATAGATACAATATTATGACCCTAAGGTCCTAATGGAGGTTGTTGACCACCTAAAAAAATGAATTTTTGGAATTCTTGATCCTCTTGTGAGAATGTCTTAATACCAAGGAGTGGCATGGTGTATAGATCTTTCTCATGTTTTTTTCCCTACTCGTGTCTTCCTAGGATGTTGTCCCTCTTATTTTATATTGGCTTCAAGAAGTTTGAGCTCTTCTCATCCCAATGATTTCATTAAGTGTCTTCACATGAGACTCTAAACCAACCACCTTGGCCTTCAATCCAGCTACATGTCTATGTTGATGAGTGATCTCCACATATATATTATAAGTATGGAAAGAACATCAATATGTCTACTTATACTTGTGGGGATATCCACATCCACCAAAATTTGAACCTAGGTTAGACTAGTGCTCACTTGAAAAAGGTTGAACATAGTGTCTCTGATCATGTTCATTCACTAGTTAGCTGAATATGAAATGAGAGAGAAAAATATGACATTATATCTCTAGTCATATGAAATAAATTCAAAAAATTTAATCAATAAGCTATAAATTAACATGAAAAAATAACCAACACATTATATTACCTAGGTCACCCTATTTCTAGTCTAGATCTAAGTCCTCATCAAAATCATATCAACATCCTCCTCTCCTATTGGCTCCTTGACAATAGGTGATTACTCGCCTCCTAAATTAGCTTGACCTCCATCTCCCCTTCCATATTTTTCTTATTTTTGTAGCTGAAGATCCTATAGTGGTAGTTGTTATTTCTATTTTTACTACTAAGAATCCCATTTTTATGGTGATGGTGACTACTATTTTTGGCTGACTATTGGCATTAAAACTACTATTGTAACCTATGCAAGCTACTACCTTGCTTGTATTCCTTCCCTCAATACCCTCCCAACTATACATGTGATATAAATCCTAAGTATGAGGGGGTACCACTCAAATATACCCAATATGAAATCTCTAACCTCTAATTTACCTTAAACCACTACCTAAAGGATGGGTATATTGGATACATACTAAAGCCCAAATAGTTGGAGCACCTATAACTATTACTATTTATATCTATCCTATCACACACTCTTATAGGTTATGATAGTGGCTATCTCAGCTTCCCACTACCATGACATACCTTAATATGACAAAGCCACTAGATATACTAATGTTAGTTTACCAACCACTTGATTTATATATCAAAATAGTGTAATAATTATCCACATGGAGACCTTGATGGACCCCATAAACCTAATTTCTACCCCACACTTGTAATGGGTCATACACTCATGCACCTAGATCATGATGAGTGTAAGGTGGTTGATTGGTAAATACCCCAACCTCATGATATATTATAGGTCTCCATATTTCTTCACTAAAACCTCTTAATCTCATGAAAACCATCAGCCTCTCTTATTTATAATCCTAACAATAGGTTCTTAACTATAAATTAGATAATTTTACCCCTTGTCTCCCATTAATAAAGAGGAAAATAAATAGAATATATCCTTAAAAAGGGTTAGTATTATTTCTCATTATACCTTAACCAATTTTATTTTTTACGTCACACCCACATTAGGTGCATTGGCATTTCCAAATTAGTGTGCCTAACTAGTAGCATCTACTATCTGTGGCCTCTCTCAAGGTCACATCCCTACCTATATATAGTAATCCCAATATCATGTATACATATTTGAGATTGATTTTCAAATCTAATGGGGCCTATGGAGAACATAAAGTGTTTCAATTAGTTTGTTAGTAAGTGAATAAGTTGTACAACAACCTACTAAATGGGGCAAAAATCCCCACCTACATAATCAAGAGTATGAATACTTTGTCTAGCATGTCCAACTCAATAACCTTAAAATAATCTATAATCCTATCAAGTCATTCCTACTGCCTCACTCTTATCCATCATATTTATATCCATAAAACACAAGTTCAAATATCCCTTATAATTTTTATAGCCTTAAAAATTCAACTATACCTCCTCTTTCTTTCCTTAGTGTGAAATTACTTCCTTATGAAAGGATACATTATGAAACTACTACATTATAACTAAACCACCATTATTTTAAATTGGTGTTTATGTAATTTGTTGGTAATAACATTTTTCACTATGTTGGTTTATACCACCACCATAGTGGACATGTTACGTAGTGACAAACATGTAACTATTGGTTTAAAAAGATTGGTTGTTCCATCCTGACACCGTTGTTTCTTTCTTCCTACCATGACCATGCCCTACATCCTCTAAAAACTAATAAAACTTGGAATTTTCCTAATCTAACCTCCCAATTCCAAAAATGCATTTAGATTAAATTTTTACTAGATCTTTTTAAAATTAGACAAAAAACATAAAAGAAAGTATAACTTACCCATCCTTGACCTACTTATTTTATTGCTTGTATGTTCTCCATATTCTTCTTGTACTTGTAATTTTGACTACACTTTTGCTCAAATCTATCACAACAAATTTTTAACTTATATTTTTCAAAGATCAATTACATGAATGATTTCAATTTTTGGTTAAAGTTAAAATAAATAGTTCATTTAACTAGTTGTCATGATTTAGAAACATTCCATTTTTGGTAATTTTACTTTAAAACTTGCATTTGTCTCATCTTGAAATGTATTTCATGCCTAACTAAATCAAAACATATCAAACAATAAAATTTTTAATGTTTCATTTTTCATAACATTATTATAGAGTAGGATTGTTTTTGTTATTTATTTTGTAGGACAACCCTACTCAGTCACAAGTTCTTTCCACAAATAGGATGTTCAAGTAGTATCATCACATCCACATACATTAGGCTTATCTAAGTTTTGATTAATTATCATGTTTTTCACTTTCTTGTCAAACTTCACTTAATTACCATTTTTTACTCATGGGTCATGAAGGGGTCTTAGTTATCTTCACTAAACCACATGTGTAAGTCAGGTAATCTTTCTAACCTTATTTTTCCTTTTAGTGTGCCATTACTTGGGAAAACACCCTCACGAATTCATGATGAGGTTCTCCCTGAGGGGAAAATATGTTCACACCCAATTTTTTTGATATTCAACATTTAAAAAAAACATAATTTTGATGAAAATATATCTACCTAAATATGCTCATATCAAGTTTTCCTTCTCTCTTTTAATTATTTAATGCTCTTAAACACTCTTGAAAAATAAGATTGTGTATAATAATCCCTAATAATTAGACATATTCATATTTTATCTTATCATTTTAATTATCTCAAAATATTATCCTTAAACCCTTCTATTTCTTCCTCCTCAGGACTCACCTTATGATATTTTCATTGTTTCTATGTATGACATTGATTAAACATAGTCAACCCAATAAAGTCAACTCGTTCCCTAGGCTTATCTAGCCTAGTTACACCTAATTCCCCCTACTTAACATGACCAATAAATTTGGTATCTTGTCTTCATTCACACTTAATATTACTATAATTATGTCTCATCTTAATTTAATTCTCTCAAAAATTAGTGTGATGTAGCACTCCTTTGGTATCATCACGAGTACCCTTTACCACCTATAGTCTAAAACCTTGTACTTTCTCCTCAACCCAATCAACCATACCCATAGACATATCATCATATCATATTTTAATTGTTTTTCTTAGCCAAGCCTTATTAAATAAAGTGCATGAAGGTTAGATTTTTGTGTGTATAGTCATAACATTCATCAATTATGAATAGATTATTACCATATCTTGTAATGATTCAATAGATGCTTCATCTTCCTCCATTATATATTAATGCACACTTACATTCTTTATATTTGGTTACATAGACAAGAATGAAATTAAGGATTACATAAACACTAGACATCGAATATCTTAGATATTATATAAAACTTAACATAATAAAAAAAATATTAAATCTCTACATTGGTTGTCATTATCATGTTTACTTTAATTGTTTTTTAGTGCATTGAAACTTTATGTCCCCTATCATTAATAATTCACTTCCATTCATAATCCTCTTAAATCCTTTTAATTATGATTTTCATTGGGTCTTTTTCTAGGCCCTATGTTAGTGGTATTAGAGCTTACACACTTCATATTATTTCCAAGTGGTATCATGGTAAATCTCAACTTTGTCCCTATTTATGTCCACTCATATGATGTATGAATATTGGAATTTAGGTATCAATACTTGTGACCCTTCATCATACTTTATTTTATATCCCCAAGTGGGAGACAACTCTTTAATGACATTAAACTCAGAAATGTTCCATAAGATGATAGAGGATGCATTGCAAAGACATCAAAAATATTTGAAAGAACATCATGCATGTGAATGAGCAATTATTTTTTTATCATTTCTCACTAACTATCAATTAAAACACTCATTCCAACATGTCTACTTATCATTGGTTATTTTTTGGTCAAATGTCATACAAGGTATAAATTAATCTAGATATCACTATGTTTGAATAAAAAAATATATGCAGATGCACCAGATAACTAGATTAACCTATTATGTTCATATTATGATGTTAGTAAATTATTTGACCAATAAAATATTACACTCACTCTTATATAACTTTATTTAAGACTAAATAAATGGTGGTAAAACTACTGCACTTCACATTAAAATCGTGAGGATGAAGTTAACTTAGAAACATTGTAAACACATGGAATGGTTTCATACAAGTACTCAAATAAACTTATTACCCTGATGAAAACTATGATGACTAATACATAAATTTATCTTAATTATTCCAAGTTAAAGAAAAATGTGTATGGATATACACACATACCTTTCATAATTTGTTATCCAAACTTTGGATTTATGATTCAGAACAAAACCTTGTTTTAATGTTTAGGTTAGGCTTGAGACCACAAATCTAGTGTGATATGGATTTTTTATAGGTCTATTCATTTGGATAAGCCTAAATATATTCTTTCAAGTTTGAAGTAAAGGCTGAGGCCAAGACTAAGATAAAAGTTTCTAAGTATTAGATAAAATAACAATATAAATATTCTATGTAGAATTTTGAATGAGGGAATAGCTCTAAGCACACTCCATAGAAGAATAAATAATTATCAAATGAACAAAACAAGTAGTCCATGCCTAGTAAGTGGTGTCTATTTCATAACTCCATTAGTCATTACAATGAAGAGTTTAACACTAGGAGGACTATACTTACACAAATTAAATTAGGAGGTAAACACTACATCATTGGAGAAAGGTAATTAGATCATGTAATATAAACCTAGTACCATGATGAGTACCACAAACATCTCTACTACCCATGTGTAAATAAATGAAGTAGAAAGATTGTTTCATAATTAAATTTGGATCAATGCTTAATCAATACACTTTATCATTGAAAATGGAATTTAGACAAATATGATTAATCCCTAATTAGTTTGTAAATTGAATTTGCCACTAACACCTAACACCTGACCCATAACCATACTCTATTAGATGGTTTAGTGTAGGATAAGATAAACATGTCATTCCATAGTGTCAATGGGTGTAACACATAAATTATTTTTAAAATACATTCATTTAAGACATTAATCCATTATATGTATGTGATGTTTTACTTTGTAGACCACATTTTTACCATCAACCTACACTGTATGAGGAAAATCCTATAATTATTTTCATAAATGTTGGCATTAAGAGATACGACATACCAAAAGTAGTCCATATACTATCACTTATTAGCAGAAAGAAGTGTAAAAATCCAGTCACATCTAGTAATATTTTTTCTTTTGATGGTGAGATATTAATGTAAGAACATACATGTGGCACTAATCTATATGATAGTTCCTCCAATAGTAACAACCAATACCTCAGAGTTAAACTTCAAGTAAAATACAATGATATATTTTAGTTACTTAATGAAGTTCCTACATGCCATGTGGTGAAACAAACTATTAATTGGATTCATATGCTACCTCTATATAATTATTGTTTATATCACATATAATTTTTAGAGAATGTATAAATCAAGGGTTATATCCATGAATTCTTATACAAATTACATATCAATCCAAACCCATCACCTTGTAATAATATAATTATGATTTCACTAAATAAGGATGGCTCATAGATGTTATCCAACAATTAAGTATCTCTCAACAAGATCATAATGAATAACTTTTATCCTCTTCCAAGGATTAAGGACTTTTTAGACTAGCTATGTGGTGAAAAATGCTTCACTAAACTTGATATGAAGTCTATGTGTCATAAAATTCATGTTAAACCAAAATATGTATGGAAGACAACATTAAGGACCAAATAAGGTTTGCTTAAATGGTTAATCATGTCATTTTGATTAAACAATACACCAAATAAATTCATGTAGATGAAGAATGATATTCTTAGGGAATGCACTACTTCATTTGATATAGTCTAGCTTAAATATATCCTAATATTTAGAAAAACATGAGATGAACATATGTTCCATACCAAGAAGTTCTTGACACTTTATAGAAACTAAAGTTGTATGCAAGAATGGAGAAATTTATTTTCTATGTAGGAGATATAGTATTTAATATATGCATTAGATGCATAAGGAGTACACGTAGGCTTGACCAATATTTAAGTCATTCAAGAATGGACACACCCAAATAATCTCACATATCTTACTAGTATCTTGGGATTATAAAATATCTATAGTTTTTTTTATATTTTTTTATCATGTGAATTATGCTCTAAACCAAGTTACCAAATGTCTCACTAAATCAAATTTCATCTTGGAAGTGGTATAACAAAATGTATTTGAGTAATTGAAATGTAGACTCTCCACACTAGTACTTTACCAAATATTCAATAACCATTTAAAATTTAGACAGATTCCTCTACCTTTACACTTGGAATAATCTTCACTCAATATGATCATCTTGGAGAGTCTGAATTTCAATTACTCAATTACTAAATCAAATTTCATCTTGGAAGTGGTATAACAAAATGTATTTAAGTAATTGAAATGTAGACTCTCCACACTATTACTTTACCAAATATTCAATAATCATTTAAAATTTAGACAGATTCATCTACCTTCACACTTGGAATAATCTTCACTCAATATGATCATATTGGAGATTTTGTATTTCAATTACTCAATTAATAAATCAAAGTTCATCTTGGAAGTGGTATAACAAAATGTATTTGAGTAATTGAAATCTAGACTCTCCACACTAGCACTTTACTAAATCTTCAATAACCATTTAAGATTGAGACAGATATCTCTACCTTCACACTTGGATTAATCTTCACTCAATATGATCACCCTATTTATTATCATAGTTAAATGTTAACCTCACCAATAATAAATTACAAAACCTATGATCAAGATTTTTATGTTATTATTCAATCATGTAAGCATTGAAATCATTATAGCTTTTAAAAAAAGACTAAGATCCATATAGATCATAATTCACTTCATTTATTGTAGTGTCTTAACACTTTGTATCAAGAGAAATGTCAAAATTGGTCTTATTATCTTCATCAATTTTATTTGAACATTAGACATAAGAATGAAAATTCCAATCTAGTCACAGATTGTCTAAGTTATCTATCAATTCAAGCTTTACTTTATATACTTGACACATGTGGATGTGAAGTTAGTGCATGGATATAATTTTATACATATAACATGGATTTTAATATATCATTCAAAACTTGATTTATGAAAATTCAATTCTAGACTTCTACTTGAATTATGAAATCCTATATCACCTTCAATAGTTGTGTATTCCACATGAGGTAGAGATATATAAATTAATATTTGAGGACAATTTTATTAAATTTTTAATAAATTTTAGAGGGTAAAATATTGTTCCAATGTTTTATATGTTATTCTTCTAGCCACATCTTAATTCATATGTATCCAAATATATCAAGTCTTATGCCACACATAAAATTTCCAAGTTGGTTAAAAAGAATCAAGGTTTGTACACACCTTTTTAGTTTGAACGAGACCATGGGAATCCATTTACATGGATTTTTATATTAGGCTACCCTATTACCAAACATGTTAATTATTGTGTTTATGTAGTAGTTGAAGGATTATCAAATATGACAATTCTCATACCCTATAATAAAGTATTATCATCTCTATAAATATCTCAATCATAATTTAGTCATGTTGGTATTCTTATTGGAATTACATATACCATACTACTTGATATGGATACAAATTTATTGAATAATTTATGCAAAGGGATTTGGTTTGGGCTATAGACAAAGTTGAACAAATCTACCATCTTTCATCCATAGAGTGATGGATAGATGGAATTTGAAAATAGGATGACAATGTGGATACATTTATAATGAGACCATGGGAATCCATTTCCATAGATTTTATCTTAGGATAACCTACTAACAATCATGGTAATGATTGTATTTATGTAAGATTTTATAGATTATCAATTATGGAAATTCTCATACCCTATATTAAAGTAGTATCATCTATTAAACCAACTAAATTTTACTTTTAGCATGTTTGGATTCAATTTGTAATCATATATGACATTATATTTGATAGGGATACAAGTTTCCTCACAATTTATAAAAAGTGTTTGTCATTTCTAGACATAAAGTTGAATAAATCTATTTTATTTCAACCACAAACTTATGGATGGATAAAAGTGGTAAATATGATGATAGTGAACCTTATGAGAGTGTACAATTCAAAAAATCAACAAATTTGGGATGAAATCATTCATTTTATTTAACATTATTGATGTGGGTTTTATGCACACCCTAGAGGAATGAATGAGGTAGCCTCTAAAATTTTAGGATCTCTATAAAATGAAGTTAAAATAACTAGGTGGTGGTATAGTGGGTTGAGCTTGTAGGTTGTTTAATCAGGTTTTATGGATGGATTTGTGAAATCTAATAGAAAGGGAAAGATTAAGTGAGTTGGATGGGTGGAGAATTAATCCATGGTGGGTATATATTAAATAATCTAAAAATATGGGAAAGGTAAGGTAGAAAAGATGGATCTATGTTCATGAAAGGTCACTTATAAGATTATTTCTTTGGTGGATAAATATCTCCAAGAACAATGTTTGAGGTAGAAAAGAGGGATATATGTTCATGAAAGGTCACTTCTAAGACTATTTCTTTGGTGGATAAGTATCTCCAAGAACAATGTTCACCACTTGTAACTTGTACACACTCATGAATAATCATGGTTATCAGTTTGAAAAAATAAGCATAAGAAGGTTATTGATCTCAAAAAAAGATTTCTCTCCTTAGGGTTATTGTTTCACACCCTTATTTGAGCAGTTATAGCTTAGATAATTTTTTTTATAAGGTAGCTATAACACATGACTAGATTACTATATCAAAGGAAATACTCCAACACACCTCAAATTATCAACTCAATCAATACTAGTTACTTAAAACCAATGAAATCTACCAACCCTCAATAGATGTAGCACATATGAGATCAATATTCATCAATTAAAATAATTAGATTCATATATTACATTAGAAAACTTCAATTTTTTTGAATTGATATAGATAAAAAAATTAAAATTTCAATAACATAGATAAGAAGAAGAAACAACAAACATATTTGCATGACAATCAATCACTTGATTTCTTCCTACATATTGATTAAAAAATTAACACCTTTGAAAATAGGGTTGTACATGTATTTAGAGGACTTGGGAAAGGGGTAGCCTCATCCTCTAATTATATATAATTTTTTTATTACATCAAAATAACTAGAACATAAGTTAAAGTTTGATACAAAACTTCATGTTATAACTTATATATTACATCAGACATACAAAGTGTGCATGTTATCAAAATAATTTATTTAATTATAGAATGGATGTAAAAATATTTAACTAGACATGAATATTACATGAAAAATTATACAAACTTATCCTTTGAATAATGCTATCTAGGTTCTTGCTTAATACTTATCATGGTTAGGGTTAGAATTGATGTTTTAACTAGAACTGAGCTAGTGGCTAGAGTTGTACTAGTAGTTATAGTAGTTGTGTTAACTAGACTTGTATCCAACTATTAAATAGTATCTTGAATTGTAATAATGAATACAACTATAATAATATGTGGATTTGATGAACTTGCTAAGCTGGGAGGGACTAAAGTTGATGAAGGTGTTATAATTAGCACATTAAGTGGAGTCTAAGATACTAAAATTGTAGATGATGTTGAGTTTACATTATTCATGCCTCTAAATACTAATAGTGTTTATATACTTTGGCATGTTACACCCACACATATATCATATAAATGAGAGGATATCTATTCACACTATTTTCTTTTTATTAGCCTTGCATTCTTAATTTTAGTATCTCAAAAGCCTACTTGGAAGACTTCTACTTCAGTTACCTTCTTCTTCCTCAATATCAATTTTGCCTCCATATCCTCTAAATTCAGTCCTTGTAAAATTTAGTTGAAATTATCAAAAACTTTTTTTATCTTTTGGTCAATAATATCAAGGGCTACCAATTTCTCAATGTTATCTCATGCTTGTTTTGATTCTAGCTCATCAAAAATTTGTATTGCATGCTTCTCTTGTTCAGTGATCTTAGTAACTAAAGCATCAATAATATTTAACCATTATTGGGCTTATTGAGTCATTATGATAGATAGATTCAATACATTGGTTACCTTTAAGAAGGTCATCGAATTTAAATGGTTGAATGCCTTATTAGGAGTATATAAAACTAGGAAATTCAACATGTTTTCATCTTCTTTGTGAAATTTAAATAATTTTGTTATTTTGGTCACATGTGGATCCAATTATACTATAAAATAATGAATGGTATCCAAAATATCAGATAATCTTAATGCCACACTTTGTACATCTTTCTCTATCCTAGAGGGAACATGGATTACCTATTGTTGTTCTCTAAGAGTATTTATCTTTTTTTCTAATTATTTTCTCAGCTTCTCTATTCCATCATAGATGGCCAATATTTACCCAGTGTGGGTCTCCATGTAGGAATTAAGGTCGTCAATATAGGGGTATTGACCCTTATTTATATCTCATCCTTTTGAATGAGAATAAGTATGTTCTCTTTCTTCCAAAATTAGGACTATCCCATTATTATCTTTTATCTTCCTCTTCCTAACCCTTTACACTAAGTTTGTTATTTTATCAAAGAGACACGTCATGGTGGGTAACTTAGTGTACATCAAGTTTTGCCTCATACAAGATAATGATCCTAATTTCTTGGCCCAATCAAGAATAGTTAGCTTTAATGGATCTAACAAATGTGCCTCTATTTTAGTATCTTCTCTAAGCTTAATCTTAGGGACTAGCTTAGGCATTAAAGGCCATATGCTCTTAGACCAGTCTACATTCCTTAGGTGTGGAATGGTATAAAAAATGTAGATTGGATTACTCTCTAAATATATCTTTGTTTCCATCATTATTTTTGGTCTACATTACTCCTGATGAGGGTAGTGGTGAACTTAGCTAAGTAGAAGAAGCCGATAATTGGGTGATGGGTTGGTTAGTGGTTATGGAAGCAAAGGTGGAGAATGAAGGAGAAGTAATTGGAGTAATGAATATAATAATGAAAATAGTTCCAATAAATAATGATAACATAGGAGTAAAAGTAGAGATAACTAGCAATGTCATAGAATAAATGAGTAGTAATGACATAATAGGAGAAAGGGAAAGGGGAGTAGTAAATAGAGCACCCTTTCCTAATAGGTCACCACTAAGGGGTGTCCTTAATTTTAACCCTTGAAATATTAGTACCTTGGCTTGATGTATCTCCTCTTCATCCACCTCATGGATTGTCTCACCTACAATTGAAGGATGTGCCTATTTATTTTTTACCTCTATAGATCGAGTTTGTGGTCTCTCTACCTGGGATTTTATTTTATAATTCAATGTTGTCTTATCAACCTAAGGATAATTATTTTTTTTGGTAGGAGAGGGAAGATTCATACTAAAGGTTCTGGTTTTTGAAGCTTCCATAGTAGGTGTAATATCTTCCTCATCAAAGGAGTCTAGGCATATGAATTTCTCTTCTATCCCCATAGTGTTGGCCTCCATCTAAATTAATTTTTCAAATAATTAATATTTTACATTATTCAGTTTAATAGTAGACATTTGAACTTCAGAATTCTCTTCTTCCTCTTACTAGCTAGTAGCCAATGTCTCTATTTGACCTTGCTCTTACTTTTGTTATGGAACTATAATCATAGTAGGTAGATGTTCATAGTCCTAGCTTTGGTATTATGAATGATGGAAAGGTTTTACCCTCCATAAATTAGATGATGTTTGTTCCATGGTGGTGAGATCCTCTATTTGGATTGAACAAGTGTAAGGTATTGATCTACTTAGATTACACTCAACAAGTCTTCACTTAGACCAGTAGTCTTAGCCCTTTCTTTGACTTCTTCAGCATCTTTTATGTTAAGGAACAAAAAGTCATGATAAAAAGGTTCATGTTGTAAGGGATTCCTAGATTATGAACCTTTTTTAGCACTCTCCCTTATGGGTCTCAATCCTTGTGTGGAAAATTAACTAAGGCATAAGCCTTCCTTAAATATTCAGCCTCTCTAAAATGTATTATATGTGTATATTACATCCTCCCAATTGTGATATTAGAGCCATGGAAAGCAATATTATTTATCTTTTTGAGGTACTCATCTATCCCATTCTATAATTAAAATGCAATCTCATGATCAACAATCTTTGTCTAGGAAAAATTTAGGGAGACAAATAGGGTTGACCTTATGTCCAATGACCATGATAACTAGATAATATGGGTATAGAAATTAATCACCCAAAGATGTGAGCATATTGGTGATGCTCTTAGATATCTTGTCTAGAGGTTGGCTATGAATTACCATTAAAAATTGAGGATACAGATTCTTAGTAATTCTTGACATGTTCCTCACATATGAATATATGTGGATAAAAGAGTAAAAATCATATATTCTATTCTTGATGTAGTCAGGGCTTAGATTATATAAATTCCCATTATGTCTATAGACAGTCTTGATGACTACATCTAAAATATAAAATCATGTAGAATTTCCCACCTTGGGGCCTCTTATCTTTGTGTAGTATCAATTCTTATAGGTGGGCATCGATAACCTCCCCCAATGCATAGGTGTGCTTTGAAGTGATGAGTAATTCAAGTATTATAACCCAATCAAAATGAAGTAAATTAATTCTTGGGTGTCCAAATAGTCAATTTAACAATTCCATGCTAATTTGAATTTCAATTTGGAATTGGTTGATGGGAATCAGGTTTTTGGTTATTTCCTTGACTTTAAAAGTCTTCCCTAGAAGAATACATTTCCTTAATACTTGTTCCACATTATTTATTTCTTCCAAATAACCACACTTTGTAAATAAAATGTAGCATTTGGAATTAGAAGACACAAATACCTCATAAACATGTCATTTGATATGTATGCAATGATGATACTATTATTGACATAGTGTAGAGAGCCACCATTTGTAATTCTCCTTTCAAAGAACAAGTCTCATAATATGTTGATTCATGGTGTGACCTATATTAGCAGCTAGATAGTGGAGTGCTTGGAATTTGAAGGGTATTAAGTTATCTACAACCTATTTTTATTCTAATAAAATTCCTTCCTCATATGTGAATAGATTGACATTCTTTATGACCTCCCATAATAGATAAGTAATTGACATGGAGACCATAAAACATTTTTGCATCAAAAAGTATATCTAGGTACTCAATTGAATCCTTAATGGAGAACCCGGATGGTGGTGGATATCCATTATATGTCATAGATGAAGATGCCATTGTTGGTTCTTAGTATTCATGTGATTCAATTTATTGAAGATGGTGGTCTAAAACTCTATTATACAAATTATAGATTGTTTTATATGTAACTAGGGATTTTGAAATCATAGAAGGTTATGTACAGTCAAGCTTAATTATAATCAAATGATGTGAACTTTTATAGTTCCTTAATGTTATAAATTTTGGAAAAAATTCTATTTCATGAGCCATTAATCAACAATGTTTACAAGCTCATTACCTTCATTTAATTCAAACTTGACCACCTATGCCTAGTGGGCATACTATGTAGGATGCTTACTTATTTAGGGTGACACAATGTTACTATTACCATTCAAATTTTCACCCTTTGGAAGAGGTTTATTTAGGCCCTTTCCAAATTTAGTATAACTATGGTAACAATCCCAGGTTGGGGGTCACCTATGGTAGTGCTAAACCTCTAGATTAGGTCAAATTCTTCTTTGATGCTCACCTAAAACTAGTGATTCATAGGGAAAAGGGTTAGAAAGGTAAAAAGTCTCCTAAGAATGTTAAATATCCAATGCACCAAATAAAAATGGGGAACTCCCATAATATTTAACCCACACTATATCCATAAAGGATAATACTAGCTCACAATCTCAAGATCAAGCTGACTACATAAGTGTTTCATGAAAGAGGTTTAGGAAGCAATGAATCCAAAAAAAAATGAGTTCTAAGACTTGATGAAAGCTCATTTTAGTGATATAAATAACACTAATTTAGACCTAAAAACAACATTTAAAACTCCGTAAATAAGGTCAAAAATAAGAACCATGGATAAGTAAGATTCTCCTTCAAACAATGCCATAGTGCACATCTCAACAAGCATAGATTCAAGGTAAAATATTGGTAAATAAAGTCATATTTACATCAAGATGTAGTTATTAAAAATGCTTGATAGGATTGATCCTAATCAAGATGATCATATTTTTCAATATCTCATAAAGTGTCCCAATTCCTCAAAATCAAGAGTCCTTGTGAGAATATAAGAGAGAGAGAGGATTTATAATGGAAATAATGGGTAATATAGAGAATGGGAAGAGAGAGAGAAGGGATAGCACATTTTCTATGATCATTAAATGAGCTATCATCTTTCATTTTAATTAGGACTAATGTAACATCAATTAGTTAGCCTACTTTTGCTCTAGTAGTCTTCAAGTCATTCTCATTGGCTAAAAATCCACTAGAAGATAGGTTATTTTTTTTCATGATGAGTCATGATTATTTCAAGAAAAAAATATATCCGAAGGCTCTAATCAACATTGAATATTATAACTACCTCTCCAACCACTAGATCCTCCTTTTCTTTGATTTTTCATGATGCCTTCCACTTATCATATTCCACTTGGTCTCATTATGAGGACAAAAAACCTCATGTTAATGGATCTAACAGAGCCATGCCTAATTTTTCTTGAGAAGTGGTTTATACCTGCTTGTTGAAGATATGGCCATTTTGGAAGATAAGACATTCTTCCATATCTTGTTTATATCTACACCTAATCTAACCCAAACATATATTAACTATAGATTGAAAACTAGTATAAATTATTTGTTTTCATATAGATATTATATAGATGAAAACTTATAGGCTATGTAGCCTATCTCTTGGACTGTGTTTAGGTTTAAATAAACCTATTCTATCTTTAAACCCTAGGAAAACCAAGAGATCTATGTATGCATAGGTCTCCTTTTGATAACCAATCATCAACCTTTGATATATATATATATATATATATATATATATATATATATATATATATATTAGGTCTAAAATACCTATTCTATCTTTATGACTCTCTAATGGTGGATTCTAATCCTTTAAATGTCTATCCAGTTTATCCTTGATCATCTTTAGACTCAGTTCTTTTATTTTTTACCATGCTTAAGTCAAAGATTACCCTATCAATTTTTGTTTAAATGTCTCAAGGTTGATCCTTTACTTATTATCTATCGATCATGACTTAATATCTTTGATTATTTGACCAATTAGGAACTTTGCTTCTTTCTCTACATGATGACCTCTTAGAGACTACACTGCATCCAGGCAATTTCATACATGTGCCAAAATTAGCCAAAATTGCTAGTGACTCAATAGGAAGTATGCCTACTATGCTTGAGAACCTAGACCAATTTGCCTTATCTAGTCCATTTGGAATGGTGTACCCTACCTATTTAATTGATCTGGTCTAAAATTAGATGCAAGGTTGACCCTCTCTAGATAACACCTCTTGAATAAAAAAGATAATAAGAGGAACAACAACAAAGTGTCTAATGCAATTATGAAAGGGAAACACATAATAGAAAGGAAACTAACCTAAAACAAAGTAAGTATAACTTATATACTAAATAAATGTGCACAAAGGCACTTGGAGAAAACATGAAACTACCTAAATTAAAATAGCCAAATAGAAAAGAACCTATATAGAACCATTGACTTGTTAGACAAAATAACTGCCCTTCCTCACTAATCTAATATACTTTACATGCTTAAGGTTAGACACCCAAATATGGAAGAGGAGTGAATAATGAACAAATTTACAATACACCTATCTAATAAAAAGAATAAAAATAAACTTACCTACCCAATTTGATTGATTGGACATACAAACATCTTAGAGTGGATATGTAAGTTGATCTTACTCTTCTTGATGCTTAAATTTGTGCACTAAATTAATAAAAATTCGTGATAGTTCCTCCTCATCATCCTCCAAAAAATCTATGTACATAATAGGACATCCTCTTGTTAATACAAACATTGAGAAATCAGATTTTACCTCACTCTTGTACTCAGTTGCTTCATTGTTATATTCCTCAAGCACAATCAAGTTAGAGTCTTCTTAAAGCACATGTTCATATTAAAATCTTTGTTCATCCTCCATGTTTTTATCTAACACATTAAGTGATGGTTCTTGAAGTTTCATTTCTTGAGCACTCAAGATGTCCTCTTCATCAACCTCACTCAATGTTTCATCTTGTTCTTGAACTACAAATGAGGGTTAATTTGATCATTTGAGGTCTAAAAAGACACCTTTGTCTTGCTCAAGGTCTAATTTCCCTTCTTCTAGATCTAATTTAGTATGGAGACCATATTTTGATAAATCATCCTAAAGTAAACCATCCTTTAATTCTTAGTCTTAATCCCCTTCTTGATATATCTAGAATGGACCTTCAGTAGTCCATTCAAGGTTTACTCTATTTTCAACTTGAGTAATATCCTCATCAAGATAAAGGTCATTAATATCAAATTCATGCCAAGAAGGTCAATCTAAACCTAATTCTTCCCCTTTTTAATTAAATTGGCTATTTATTATGATCTCTTTGTCACAAACACTTGCATATTCTTCTTTAGGTTCACCTATGACAACAAAATCCTCCTCTATCCTTTATAGAATAGGTTTCTTTTATAAGAATAAGATGGTGGGAGGGTGAAGAAGTTCACCTGGCTCATAGATTATAAAATTATCCTTCTAGCTATGGAATTTGATTGGTCTCTTTTATGGTTCATGAACTGGTGCCTCCTTTTTGTGTATGCCTTTCTTGACTCACTCCCATGAAGGGAATGTGTAAGAAACTACCACCATTTCTTGATTTTGACTCTCTTCATCTTTGTTAATATTCAAATCTAATTCATTTATTTATATATCTATATTCTTTTTGAAAAGCCTCTTTTTAAGGTGGTTAGTGGCCTCATGAAGATCAGGAACACAAGAGGGATGGTATGAGATACAAGAGGATTTTTGGGAAAGATAAGTGGGATCTTGGATATCAACAATAGGTTATTCCACAATAGTCTCCAATTTTATTTGAATTCTTACTTGGATTAAATTCCAAGGAGGGAAAGTCTAAGGAATATATGAAGATCTTAAAATATAAGAGGTGTCACTTGGAGTAGTTTCCTCTAGCTTGAAATGGATCAATTTGGGGAAAAACTAGGGATACCTTAAGCCTTATAAGGATAATGCACTAAATTTTGAGAACCACTTGGGGTGAAGCTATAAACATTACTAATATAATATGAAGGATGATGAGGTAGAGATTAAGTATATTGATCAAAATATGATTGATACATACCAAATGATGGTGATTAGGCACCTAAGATGATTACAACTAGAAGCTTTGATTCAGAGTCACCATTGATGTTTGTAGAATGCCTCTAGATGATGATATGTATAACAACACCAAAAATCCTTCCACTAATTTGGAACTAATCTCACTAGGTGTGCCAAAACTGTTACCACTCAAATTTTCACCCTTTGGAAGAGGGATTTTTTTATCCCTTTCCAACTTAAGAAGAAATATGGGAAAAACCCCAAGCTATGGGTTACCTATGGTGGGGTTAAACCTCTAAAGTAGGATGGATTCATCTTTGATGCTCCTCTAAAACCAATGCTTAAAAGGAAAAAGGGTTAGAAAGGGGATTGGGATCTTAATAAATTTAACCAGGAGATGCACCAAATAAAAATGGGAAACTCACTAGCTCACACAATCTCAAGATCAAGTTGATTGTATAAGTGTTTCATAGAAGAGGTTTAGGAAGCAATGAATGCAAACAAAGAGGAATTATAAGACTCATTGAAATGTAAAATTAATGATAGAAATATGACTAATCTAGACCTACAAATAGAACTAAAAACTCCCTAAATAAGGTCAAAAAAATGACCATAGATGAGGAAGATTTTGCTTCATATAATGCCATAATACACAATTCACCAAATATATATTTAATGCAAAATATAGGTAAATAAAGTTATATATTGCATCAAGAGGTAGTTCTTAAAAATTATTGATAGGGTTGAGCCTAATCAAGATAAGTATATTTTTAAATATCTAATAGAGTGTCCCTTCTCCTCAAAATCAAGAGTCCTTGTGACAATCCAAGAGAGAGATAGCTTTACAATGAAAATAATGAGTATATAGAGAAGGGGAAGATAGAGATAATGAGGGATAAAATTATCCATGATCATTAAATGAGTTATCATCTTTCATTCCAATGAGGACTAATCTATCATCAATCATCTATCCTACATTTAATCTAGTAGTCTTTCAGTTATTATCATTGGCTAAGAGATACACTAAAAGACAAATGCTTGTTTTTCATGATGAGTCATGATTATTTCAAGGAGAAAATATCTCTAAAGGATATGATTAGCATTGAATGTTCTAACTACCTCCCCAACCACCATATCCTCTATTTCTTTGATTTTGTACACTATCCTCCACTTGTCATCTTCCACTTGGTTCTCATTATGAGGACAAAAATCCTCATGTTCATAGATTTGATAGATCTATGCCTAATTCTGATTAAGTGGTGGTTTTTACCTACTTAGTGAGTATGTGGTCATTTTTAAAGATAAGACACTCTTCCATATCTTATTTATATCTACACCTAATCCAACCCATACATATATTAAATATAGGTTGAAAACCAATATAAATTATTGGTTTTCATATAGCTATTATATTAATGAAAACATATACGCTACATAGCCTAGATCCTAGATTGTATTAAGGTTTAAATAAACCTATTCTACCTTTGAACCTTAGTAAAACAAAGATCTCTATGTATGTAGAGGTCTCTTTTTGATAACCAGTCATTGAACTTTGATATATATATAAATAAATATATATATATATATATATATATATATATATATATATATAAAATATATATATATATATATATTAGGTCTAAATAATGTATTTTCATCTTTGTGACTCTCTAATGGTAGATCTTGATCCTTTAAATGTCCATTTGGTTAAACTTGGATCATGTCTAGACTCATTTTATTTATTTTTTACCTTACTCAAGTCAAAGACTACCCTATCGACCTTTGTCGAAATGTTTTAGGCTCAATATTTTTCTTATTGGCTATCAATCATGACTTAGCCTATTTGACATTTTGGCACATGTCACTCCATTGATATTGATATATATAATTGAGTGAGAGCCATTGATCTTACCCTTGACTTGTAAACTTTATTTGAGTTAATGCCAATTGGTAGTCCCACATTTGCCTTTAGGATCTATTGTTAGTCTATTTGATTTATGTTTTTATGCCATGTTATGGATTCTGGAGCTCCTTAAACTTTTGAATCATCTCAGTCCATCGATCTCTCTTGGTATGAATGATAACCAAACATTGGATCTACTTTAGTTTGAAAACAAATATCTATTTACCATCTTAAAACTATAATAGTTACTTCTTATTTTGACACTTCTCACTATATGTTTTAGCCAAGGTTAGATAGTTGCATTTGGGATAAATGATACGATATGGTGATATCAGGGTTCTAAAGGAAAGACCCTGAAGACAAAAGTGTTTTTTTGAGAGATTCATTTAGGAAGATTTACCATGGAAAGTTGTCAAAGAAAAATTTACTAACCAAAAGGATCCAAATGAAAGTTACCAAAGAGAAATTCTATAAAATCTAAGTGTTCTTAAAGGAAATTCTCATTCGATAAGATGTTTTTGAGGAGAAATTTCCCATATGTAACCTTATGAATAGAAACTACCAAAGAGAAAGTTATTGAAGACCAAAACCTTATGAATACCAATTTTTTTGAAGTAAAGTTACCACAGAGAGAGGTACTTAAAAAAATGATCTAAAGGAAATTTTCCAACTAAAAAGTTACTGACCAAAATAAAATTTGAAAGAAATTTCTTTACTAAGAAGTTACCTAAGACCAAAATGTTTCAAAGACTAAAAAGTTAATGAGACAAAAAGTTGCCAAAGACCAAAATTGTTTGTAACACTGAATAAATGGAATCCAAATAAGTAACTCCAAATAAAATAATCCAAATAAACAAACCTAAATACCTGGCATACATGGTAAACTTCTAAAGTTTCCATTAATATATTAGTTTCAATAAATGCTTCCAATGGAAATGGTTTGTAGGAGAAAATAGGTGCACCTAATAGTGCTTTAATGTTTAAAATGTCTAATTTCCATAGATAATTAAACTATCTAAACACATATGTATATCCAAAATAATAAATAAGACTTATAGAAACAAATGGGGTCTCCACTTTTCAAAAAAAAATCCAAGGTGGGGTGTGTTGAATACAATAAATGATGTCTCACAATGGTGAATATTCTTGAGTTTCAAGAAACTAGAATCTTGAGTTTCACAGTTCCAATACAAATCGTGAACCATACTAAAAGAAATGATTAAATAAAATACATAAAAAAGAATCTTAATAATTCCACACAACATACTAAATTCACTCATACCTTAGATCTGTATGTGGGAATTCATATTCTTTATTTCTTGTAAAATGGATTTAGGAAAAGACATGGGGTGGAATGTAGGTATTATTTTGTTTGGGCATTAAGTGAATGGAAGTTTGGGGAACTTTGGAAATACTATGGTACTAGCTAGGCATCCATAGCCTTGACAGAGATACCTTTGATCACAATTTCTCTTTTTCACAATAGTTTCCCATGATGCATGATACATTGATCTTATTTCATCATGTAAGATTTTAATCCTTTTTTGATTTTATTTTAGACTTTTGGATTGTGCCTTTGACTTTTATTTTTTTATGATTTCTATACAAAATAGGGAAGAAGATGACAACCATGAGATGGTATTGGAAAATTTTGATTAATCAAAATTTCCCTACCAACTATATCCTTGTTAATGGTTTTTACCTCAAATAAGTATTAGCATCTAATGTGCATTAGATCCAAGGAGGTAAGGAGAGATTTATAAATTTGCATATAACTATAGGATAAAATTATTACATACCTAATAGAATCATTAACTTTTTTAACAAAGTCATGGCTAACTCTCTCATTGTTTACCTAGATTAAGAATTTTTAACTACAATGTGTAACACCCACCAATTTGAGTTAGATTAATAAAATATAGGATGTTTCTTAATTATACTAGGATTGATAAACTATATTTCCATGAAATAAAAGGAAAATTATTATATAAGGTGGGAAACTACCTAAAACAAAAAAACTATACTAAGTAAATCAAGATGCAAGAAATTAGGGATAATTAATATAGAAAGTCTGAACTATTATAATGAAAGACAATAATTAAAAGAATGAAAATAACTAATAAAAATATATAACCTAATCCCACCACTACTATAACATTTTTTGTTACTCAGAGACCTCTTTGAATGGAGCATCCATGAATTAATAACTTTAAAAACTACCCATTAATCAGATATGTCAATTCATTACCTTGGAGGTCCTTCAGATAGGAATCATTGTTACCCAAGATCTCAAAAATTTGATAATGTCTTATCCATGATGGGGTAAACTTGTCATGCATTTCGTTATTTTCATGGGCTTTGTGCCATAGAAGCACTAGGTAAAAAATAATGAATGCTTTAGTTTTTTTCTCTTATCAAACCATCTTGTAACTACATCTTGATGTTTGCTGAAAATTTATAATGATTCATTCCAAGAAACTTCCATTTATATGATATCTAAAAATATAGACTTTATCTTCTCATTGGGATCCATTTATTGTTACATAAATTGATATGTTTATAGTTTCAACATGATTTGGAACATCATATGTTTCCCATAAACTAGAATATATAGTGATTCTTTAAGGGCTTGCTTATACCAAGTTAAATATACCTCAAGTGCATATTTAGTAAGATATGTCACTCTCTAGGATTATCCATAGAATACTTCTTGATATCATCAATGGGGGTTTTGTTGGTCAATTCAGCCAATCCATTCTCTTACAAGTAATGATTGGAGGATGATCTAATTGTGATTTGATTCTCATGGGCCCATTTTGTAAACTTGGCTAATTGAAATGTTGACTCATTATCATAAACCAATGAGATAGGTGTGCCAAACCTAGTTATGATATGCTCTTCAAGGAAACTAATCACATATTGTGCTCTTCAATTCTTGGTAGCTACTACCTATGTCTATATAGTGTAATAATCTATAGTAGTAAACACAAATTTGTGCCTAGCCAATGAATTTAGGTTAATGACACCAATGAAATATAAGCCCCATGGGGTAAATTACTTGAGCTCAATCATAGGGTATAGGGGAATTATTGTGTGTACCTCTCTTTTTGACTAAACTTAACATTTATGGCACATCCTTATGCAAAAGTGAAAATTTCTAAAGATTGTTGGCCAATAATATACCATTCTAAGTATTTTATGGGTTTGGTATTTCTAGATGATGGCCACTACCAATATTTTTATGCATATTTTCTAAAATCACCTAGGTTTATTCATGTGAAACATACTTTAAATATATGCCTTCATAGTTCTTCATATATAGGATGTCATTCTTGATCATGTAATGAGTAGATTTGATCCTCAAGGCTCTCTTTTTATCTCTCTCTTAAGTTCTTGGTGGAATTTTCTATTGACTAAGAACTAAATAATACCTAAATACTAGTCCTCTTATAAAACCTCTATTTGGCAAACCTATTCAATGGTTATGTATGGGTCTAGTTTAGTCATCAACTGAACAATACCTTATCCTCTAATGATATTGGTAATTTTAATCTCAATATCTAATTCTTTTAATTTCATCATCCATTTTCTCCTATGATTCCCAATTCATTATGTCCCAGTCTAAGCTTGATAGTAAGATCTGGTACAATAGTGATAGTATTATTATAGAGGATGTAATGCATAAAATTTTGAAATTTTTGACAAGGGTGAAGATCTAATTATCAATCAAGGAGTATTTGAGCTCTACATATTTAAGTTAGTTTTCATAAAAGTAATATGATATTCATTTTCTTCCCTCTTTTGTGTGAGTACAATAAAAAGTCTTTAGCAAAATTTGGGCTTACCAACATTAAGGACTATGATATAGACTTATTAATATATTCTAAGGACTTCTTCCCTTTAGGTGTCCATTCCACTTTGGCATCCTATTTGAGTATCATGTTTAGGGGTTTGAAAATCTTTGCAAATCTTGATATGAATTTTCTCATGAAATTTATCTTTGCAAAGAAGGATTTGATCCATTTTTTTTGTTCAAGAATATTAATTTGGAAATACCCTAATTTTTGTCTAGGTTAATGGTGATCCCATATTTAGTGATAATATGTCCCAATAGCTTATCTTTAGTGATACCAAATATAGTCTTCTTGGGGTTTAGTGAGATACTAAACTTCCTACATCTTTCAAAAATGGATTGAAGATGGTCGACATGATCATACCTATTTTTAGATAAAATAGTGAGGTCATTCCTGTATATAATTATAAATTTTCCTATCAATAATTTTAATGCATGATCCATCACTCTTTGGAAATTATCTCTAGCATTGATCAACTCAAATGGAATTTGGTTACATTCATAAGTTCCCTATTTTTTAGTAAATGCATTCTTTATCCTATCCTTTGATTCTACCAGTACTTGATTATATCCTAAAAATACATTTAAAAAATGCATCGTTATAGAACCACTCATAGTTTGTATCACCTCATATAAGGAGGCTAGAGGATAATTGTCTTTATTAGAAGCTTTATTCAGGTTCTAAAATTTGACACATGGTTTGATTTCACCACTCTTTTTCCTAAATAAAACTATATTATCCACCCAAGTTGAATTCTTGATAGGGATAATATCCCAATACTTAGTACCTTTTCTACTTACTTTTGGATCAACAATTCTAGGATATGATTAACTAATCTTTTTGTTTGCTTAAATGGTTTATGATCTAGCCAGAGTGGAATTGTATGGGAGATGACTTTAGGATTGAACATCCTTAAGTCATCATAGGTCCATGAAATTACATTTTTATTCTTAATGATCAATTCCTTGAACATTTTCCTTTCATCTAGGGTAGAGCTTAAGTTGATATTAATAAGATGTGTGTTTCTTTCATCACCCACATTTTTTGAGTTAAACTTAGATTCATTACCCTTGATTTGTTTTTATTACTATGCTTGAGGATCCATATCAAAATCTCTTTCCAAGATGACCATACCCAAGGGGAGATGATTTTATTTCAATTGGATGACATCCTCTTCATCCAATTATTCATGGCACCCATTGTTTATTTGCCCATCATAAATTATCTAGGACTTAAACTATCATGAATTGGTCAAAAACTTAATGATCTATTTGCCATCATTAAACACTTGAAAATTTTAAAAATTTAATTAGGAATTGAGGTATAATTCACCAATTCAAAGGATAAATTATACACTTTTGACACATGTAGGGTTTCCAAATTTTCTACTGAAGCAGCTAGTGGATCAATATCCTAGTTTTATTTTTTTAGAATAGCCACTATATTAAAAGCCTTAATTGACTTAATTAAATCCTAGGATATATACTTTTACTTATTTAAATATGATAATTTTCATTGTTAATTATTAATAATATGGTTGATCATGATTTTAGAGTCTCCATATACCAATAGTTCCTTGATGCTATTTTTTATGTCAAACTACAATCCTAGAATCAAGGTCTCATACTCTGCTCTATTATTGGTGTATGGAAACTAGATCATGTTTGTTGATAATTATTTATTTACTTATGGATTGAATAAATAGATACCAACACCTCATCCTTTCTTGGATATCACTCCATCAAAATGGAGGATCCATAATTAGGAAGGGCCCTACACTTATTTTTATGTTTCATGCTTCATAGTAAATGTATAAATTCCAAGTCTAGGAGACTTATAACTTACTTATTCATTAATAGTGTTGTATTATATAATAGGGTGATTCATCCTTGGCTCTTGATTGATCCTGATCTGGTTGTCAATACCCCTTCATGGAAGCCCAATGTGAGAGAAGTATGTGGAAAAATATCCATTAAGCATCTTAGACCAATCTTTACTTGATAGTATCCCATACCCCTCAAGAATATCTATTACCAATATGTTTATAGTTATCTATAATCAAGGTTTTGATACAACCTAGATTCTTACATCATTAATTTCTCCCAAAATAGGAACTACTATTTTATCCATATGTGAAATAGTCTTATTGTATGGGATTGGGGTTAAACCCAACTTCTGGTTAATGGAGGTTGGAATAATAGTAGCTAAATCCCCAAAATTTACCAAACAATTATGTATATTCTTGACAAATGCCTGAATGGTTAGTAAAAAAGGAGGAACCTCAGGCTTGATTTTATATATAACATTTGTATTAGTTATTTTGGACTTTTTTGTAATAAAATTGCCTATGATAGACTTCCATAAGAGCTCCTTATGCATTGTGATTTGTGCTAGATCATGAAGATTGATATTGGCCTTGATATTATTTATATACTCAATAATGGTATATCCTCCATTACTCTATTCATCTATATGTTAAGGTTGATCATTCCCCTTTGGGGGAGGAGGATTATTATCAATTTTAGGATTTGGGGGAATAATTGTATTATTAGGAGGAGTATAAGTTGTGAGAGTCTATATATTCCTTAGATTGTAATTATTTTTATTTAACTTCTAGAATGTTTTTGATTCATCATAATTATCCTTTAAAACATTGTCATATTCATTAGGGAAGGGAAACTCATGAGTTTCAAAGACCATAGCTAAACTTGAAGGGATAAATTCATGGGGGATATGTAGAGGATTCAAAATTTGATCTTATCTAATAATTTCTCTTTGAAATATTTTAAAGGCTACACAAAACTCTAGACAATCCAATTCCCCATGCCATGATGTGTTGTGAACCCTACACCAATTAGACAAATCTATCTTCATGATATTGATTTTTGGTAGTTTATTACACTATTTTTGTTTTGTATTGTTGGTAGGAATATTATATCTTAGAAATCCATATTTTTTGTTGTAATTCTGATTGGTGGTATTACCCATCCTTTTTGACATATTTAAGAAGTCATTACTCAAAATTTGGACCATTCTTTGTATAAAATCCAATTCAGCTTTGGTGGAGTTTGAACCTTAAATGACTATTGTGTTGGTGTGTGTCAAATGTTGATTTTTTTGGTTTTGGTAAGGGTCATTACTATGTGCTTTATTATTTAGGAACCCATAATTATAATTTGTTGTTTGTTGCATCATGGGAGGTAGAGTGCACAACTAATTTTGATGAATGTGGGGGAATTTTGATTAGCATGTGTAATTAGATTCAAATATGGGAACCCATTATTGAATGTTTGGCTTCTTGAATTATGAATATTGAATTGTGGAATGAGTTACTTGTCAATATTAATATCTTGATATTCTAAAGCTAAAGTATTTTCTATGATAGATATTCATAAAATAAACTATAATAATGGGATTGATATCATTCTTATATATTTTAAGTGCCAAATTTTCATCTAACTTGTACGTAACATTAAACTAAGTGTATATCTTCTAAAACCTTACATAAAAGGCCTAGATTGACTCATTGGGATTTCTATTCATGATGGTGAAATTTTGATAAACTAGGATTGGATAAGTTACTTGCCTAAATTATGCAAGAAAATTATTTTGGCACTTAATCCATGAGATGATTGAACTTTCCTTCAAATTGAGATACCAATCATAAGATAAATCATGCAAATAAAAAGGGAACAATATGCATACAACATATTCATGGGTGAAATTCACTAATCTCATAGTGTCCTTGAAAGATTTTATATCTTCACCTATCATCCTTCTATTTGAGGGGGAAAAGGTAGGCAAGTCCTTCCCTCAATTATTTGGAAGATCATGTTTGTATATAGGGATGGGAATAAAATATCTGACTAACTGGGTTTGAGCCATAGGAGGGTTGATAAGTGGGATGTTTCTTATAGGGGAAGGTGTCCTAGCTTAGTGTATCTTAGGGACAATAGGTATTGCTCTATGCCTCCTATGATTTGACAAAGGTGAAACCAAAAGGCTAAATTGGACCCTAGACCTTGTTACTCTCCCAAGTGTCTCCATTAAAACCCTCAACTGTGATGTCCTTCTAGTGCCAAATTTTTTATTTATATTGATGTGGGTTTTATGCACACCCTAGAAGAATTAATGAGGTAGATTTTATCATTTTAGGATATCTATGGAATGAATTTCCACTCTATATCATGAGTTGCATGTATGTGGTTAAAAAAACTAGGTGGTGGAATAGTAGGTTGATTATATAGGTTGTTTAACTAGGTTTTATGGACTGGTGTGTGAATTCTAATAGAAAGTCAAATACTAAGTGAGTTGGATGGGTGGATAATTAATCTATGATGCTTAGATCTTAAAGAAGCTCAAAATAAAGGAAAAATAAGGAAAAAAAGAGGGACTTGTCTTCCTAAAAGGTCACTTCTAAGACTATTTATTTTGTGTAAAAGTATCTCCAAGACCAATGTTTTCTACTTGTATCTTTTTCACATTCACACAAAATCATGGTTAGCAATTTTAGAAAACAAGTAAAAGAAGCTTAATGATCTCAATTGAATATTGCTCTCGCTAGGGTTGTTTTTTCACACCCTTATTTGAGAGGTTACAACTCAGACCTTAAATTTGTCTAAGGTAGTTATAAAACATGCCTAGATGACTATATCAAATTAAATACTCCTGCACACCTCAAATTTTCAACTCAATCTATAAAAAATACTCAAAACCAACAAAATCTACCAACCCTAAATAGCTATAACACATCTAAGATCAATATTCATTAATTAAAACAATCAAATTCATCCATATAATTTTTGCACTTTAGAATTATTAAATTGATACAAGCAAATAAAATAAAATTTCAATAAAATAAATAGTGAAGAAGAAATAATAAATATAGCTTTAGATTTAAGGTAAAAACAGGCTTTGAAGGGGCCCCAAAACCCTATACATCAGAAGAAAGATAAACCTTAAGCACAACCAGGATACAAAATAGCCTGGAACCTGCATAAGCAAGACCAAATAACCAGGAATATGAAAATAGCAGACAAGAGCTGGACAAACAATTAATAGTTTTTTTACAAGACCAAAGTTTCATATCTAGAGGGGGGACCAAAGGCTTAGACTTCTTCCTCTTAACTACTGTCCAACCATCCTCTACGTTAGCTACCTCAGCAACCCATTCCTCAGAAGGCCATGATCCATGAAGTCTAGGGGGCATCGAAGCCTCAACAAAATCCTTATGAGAACTAGCCAACTTCTGGCTTCTAGGAGAATCCTTCAAAATAGGTGGAGGAACCACCACCTCCTCAGTAATCAGTTTTGAGAGATCACATAATCCAATCTTCGTAGTACCTTCAATAGGATCTATCTCCAGTGGAGTCTCCTGATCCATCGATTCAGACTGGATACTCTTTTCATTCTCATCCTCTAAATTAGTCGAACCTCCCTCGAGTTGTTTAGCAAAATAGTGTTCATGATCAGCTTCAGACCACCAAGAAGGTAAACTTTTGGATTTGGATTTCCCTGCAGTACACCGAGCTGCAACGTGCCCCATCTGGTGACACTTTTTGCATCGAAAAGGTAAGCCTTCAAAATCTAACATTTGCATCTAAGAACCCCTAGGGGAGTCTAGACATATCACCTCAGGAAGGCCCTTAGAAACATCCACCTCAACCACAAGGTGAGCACAGGTCGAGTGGTAAAACCTCTTAGTTTCATCTTCCTCAAATAAAAACTCCCCTATAGCATTTCTAATGGTTTTAAACACCGATTCATGCCATAGATGTATTGGTAGATTAGGGAGCCGAACCCAGACAGGGATCTTATTGAAGGTTTTCATGAGAGGATTGAAATCCATATGCCACTGTTTGGCCATAAGAGGGTATTTACCCTGCAATAAAAAATTATTGTTGGACAGAATAGTCTTCCTGTCCTTAGATTTTTGGAATAAAGCTACAAAAAAACCTTTAACACATGGGTATATTTCAACATTTCCATCAATCAGTGGCAACCAAGTATTGGAGATCCAGCCATGTAGATCTGTAAGAGATGGTCAGTAGCCATGAAATTGACAAATAGCCCCATACTTTGAAAAATATTCTACCCAATTAAAGATTGCTTCAATTGTATCAGGATCTAGATTAACCCTGACAGGATTTAAAGCACTTACTAGTGCAACGCACGAGCTCCCAGCAGAAGCTTGATGTTTTGCGTCATGTATTTCAGCTTCATAAGCAGCCACATCTGCATAAGTTCTTCCCTTTGACCCAAAGATAGAACCAAAAATAGGGGATCCTTTTGCTATATTCATAACTGGAAAAGAGCCCCCTTCCATAGCAGAGTGGGTGATCAGGATTCTTTCCCCATTCACAGGTGGAGTCCCTTTTGTTGCAAAGACCTCAGCCACATCAGCCACCAGATCAACGGCTACCTGGTTCAAGTTTTGAGTTTGCGCTCGCACATGCACATGCTCAGCATTCAAAATCTCAGGATTCAAATTCTCCATCGCGCTCTTTATTTCAATCCTAACCATAAATATAGTTACATGACAATCAATCACTTGATTTCTTCCTATATATTGATAAAAAATTCACCCATTTAAAAATAGGGTTTTACATGTATTTAAAGGACTTGGGAAGGGGTCACCTCATCCTCCAAGTATAAAAAAACTTTTTATTACATCAAAATAACTATAACACAAGTTCTAGTTTGATACAAAACTATATGTTATAACTTATAGATTAAATCAAACATGCAACATGTACATGCTGGTAAAATAATTTATTTAATTATAAGATGGATGTAACAAGACTTAACTATACATTTATATTACATGAAAAATTATACAAAATTGGACTTTAACAAAGGCTATCTAGGTTCCTTCTTGACACTTCTCATGGTTGTGGTTGGAACTGATGTTACGACTAGAGATAAGTTGATGAATGGAATTATACTAGTAGTTAAAGAAAATGTTATAATTAGAGTTGTATCTAGAGATGAATTGGTATCGTGAACTAAATTTATGATTATATATGTACTAATTGGTAGATTTGATGCACTTCTTGAGCTATGAGGGACTAAATTTGATGGAGGTGTTGTAACTAGCACAATAGGTGGAGTCTGAATTTTTGAACTAGTAGATGGTGTTGAAGCTACCTTATTTTTGGACTCCAATTATTGATAGTGGTTGTATCTTATGGCATGTTTCACTTTTACTAAGCTAAAATCAAGGAGAGGAGGTTTTTTACCATATCTTCTTGTTCGATTATCCTTGCATGCTCAATTTTGGAAGCTCAAAAGCCTACCTAAAAGAGTTTCACTTCAATTGCCTTCTTCTTTGTCAAGCTCAATTTTGACTCAATATCCTCTAAATTCAATCCCAATGTTATCTCATGCTTATTTTAATTCTATCTCATCCAAAATTTGTACTACATTATTCTCTTTTTCAATGATCTTAATAACTAAAGCATCAACAATACTTACTCATTCCTAGGCTTCTTGAGTCCTTATGATAGCTAGATTCAATGCATTGGCTACCTACAAGGAGGTCATTAAATTCAAATGGCTGAATGCCTTATTAGGATCATATAAAAATAATAAATTTAATATGTTCTCATATTTTTTGATAAATTTAAATAAATTTTTATTATGTTTGCATGTGTAGCCAATTATGTTCTCAACTAATGAATGATATCCAAAATATCATATAGTTTTAATACCATACTTTTTACATCTTGCTCCATCCTAGAGGGAATGCATATTACCTATTGTTGTTCTCTAAGAGTTTATAGATCTTATTCTAATTATTTTATCACATACTCTATTTCATCATGGATGGCCAGTATTTCCCTAGTATAGGTCTCCATATAGGACTTAAGGTCCTCAATGTATGGGGACTGACCATTATTTCTATCTTATCTTTTTTAAAAAGAGTAAATCTCTTCTATTTATTATAGAATAGGCCTCTCCCACTAATATATTATATCTTCATATTCATAACCCTTTGCATTGATGTTGTAACTTTATCAAAGATGAGGTCATAGTGGGAACCTCTATGATCTTCAATTTTCTCCTCTTATAAGCTAATGATCCTAATTCCTTGGCCCAATCTAGAAGAGTCACCTTTGATGGATCCATTGAATATCCTCTATTTGTGTATTTTATCTTGGATTAATCTCAAGGGTTAGATTATATATTGAATTTCATATGATCTTGGACTAATCAAAATTCCTTAGGTGTGTCATGGGATGAACATTGTAGACTGGATTCATGATTTAAAATCTCTTCATTGTCACCATTTTTGTGGTTTACATTGCCACTATTGATGGAAATGATGACCTTAACTAAGTAGAAGAAGTTGATATTTGGGTGATGGGTTGCTAGTGATTGTGAAAGTAGAGGTGGAGAAAGGAGTAGTGGTTGGATTAATGGTTGGCATAATGAAATAGGCCTAGTAGGTAATGATAACACAAGAATACAATTAGAGATAATTGGAAATGTCAAAGAAGAAAAAACTAGTAATGACATAATAAGAGAAAGGCCAATGGGAGTAGTAATTAGAGCACCTTTACCTTATAGGTCATGATTAATGGGTGACTTTCACTGGATTGATGTATCTCCTATTCATCCACCTTATGTCTTAGATCAAATTCAATTGAAGGTTGTGTCTATCTATTTGTTACCTCTATGGATGGATTTTGTGGCCTCTCTACCCTTTATTTTCTTTTATAATAGATTGTTGTCCTCTCATAGTGAGGAGTAGTCACATTTTTTGTAGGAGAGGTAAGAATCATACTAGAGGTTATGGTTGCTAAAGTTTCCATAGTTGGTGCAATCTCTTCCTCATCATAAGAGTCTAAGAATATGACTACCTCTTACATCCTCATAGTGATGGGATCCATCTAAATTGATTCTTCAAATAATGTCTATTTTACCTTCCTCAATTTAATAGTATACATTTGAACTTGAGGAGTATCTTCTTCCTATTGCTAAGCAATAACTAATGTCGTCCCTTGACCTTTCCCTTGCTTTTATTATGGATTTATCATTATAGTAGGTGGATCTTATGGGTCCTAGCTTTAGTCTTATGGCTATTAGAAAGGTCTTCCACTCCATAAATAAGATGATGTCCATCCCCTTAGTGGTGAGATCTTAGATTTGTCTTGACCAAATGCAAGGGTCCCTTTCTACTTGGATTTACCTTAGAAATTATTCACTCAGACCATTAGTCTCAGCCCTTTCCTTAAATTATTCATCATCTTTTGTGTTGAGGAACAAAAATCATGATCAAAATGTTCATCCTTGTAAGGGATGCCTAGATTTATAACCTTTTGTTTCACTCTTTCAGGGGTCCCAATCCTTGTTAGATTGAGTATCCAAGGCATAGACCTTCCTTACATTCCAAGCCTCTCTAAAATGTCTTACATATGTATATTTCATCTTCTTATTTATGAGATTGGATCCATGTAAAGTACTCTTATTTCTCTTTTTCAAGTCCTTGGCTATCTCATTCTATAATTGGAAGGCAATCTCTTACTCAACAAATTTGTCTAGGAAAAATTTAGAGAGATGAAGAGGGTAAACCTTGTGTCCAGTTATCATGATCACTATATAGTCTGGGTATAGTAATTAATCACCCAAATATGTGTGTATAATGGTGATGCTATTTGATATATTAGCTATAGGTTGGTGATGAATTTCCATCCAAAATTGAGGACATAAATTCTCTACAATCATTGATATGTTCCTCACATTGGCATAAATGTGGACAAAAGAGTAGAAGTTATAGATTATATTCTTGATGTAGTTAGGTTTGGGATTCCATAAATCCCCATTATTTTTATAGATATTTCCCATGAATAAATCCAAAACATATGATGTCATTTTTAAGTTCCCACCTTGGGGCCTCTTATCTTTCTATAGTATCATTTCCTATAGGAGGGAGATAATAACCTCCTCTAATGCATAGGTTCACATTGAATTGATGAGAGGATCAAATAGTGGAACCCACTCTAAATGAAGGAAATGAATGTTTGGGTGGATACATAGTCAATTTAACAATGTCATACAAGTAAAAATTCCCATTTAGAACATGGTGATGGGCATGAGGTTCTTGGTTGTTTCCTTGATTATAAATTTCTCCTCTATAATAATCCATTTCCTTACTTCTTATTACACATTATTATTTTTATTCCAACCAACCACACTATGTAAATAAAATGTAGTATTTAGAATGGGAAAACATAAATACCTCATGAATGTGTCACCATATATGTATGTAATGATGATGTTTTTGGTTACATACTGTAGAAATCCACCATCTAAAATTCTCCTTTTGAATAAAAATTCTCATAATAATTTGATGCATGACATGAATTTTAGATTAGTAACTCCATAGTGGAGTGCTTGGTGTTTAAAGGGTAGTAAGCCAGCTGTAACCTATTTTTCTTCTAAAGAGACACCTTCCTTACATGAAAATGGGTTGGAATTCTCTACGACATCCCATAGCACTGAGTAATTGGTGTGAATACTATAAAAAACTATTGCATAAAAAAATATATCCAATTATTTGGTTAAATCCTTAATAGAGAACATAAATGGTGGTGGAGCTCACTTGTCTGCCTTAGATAAAGATACCACTATTTGTTCCTAGTGCTTTCATGATTTTAGCTATTGAAGATGGTGACCTGCAACTTTTTTATGCAAATTATAGATTATTTTAGACATAAATATGGATTTTGAAATCATATTACTACTATGTACACTTGAGTTTAATGATAATCAAATGATGTGAACTCAACTAGTGGCTCAATGTTATAGATTGTGCCATTTATTATAGTCCATTCATAATCAATAACCAATATCTACAAGCTTATCACCTTCATTCAAATCAAACTTGAACACCTAGTCCTAGTGGGCATGCCATGTAGGATGCTTACTTACTCATGATGCCATGGTTTTAATTCTTATTTTAACACTTGTCATTATATGGTTTAGTTGGGGGTTGACCTTTGCATTTAGGTTAAATGATATAATATGGTGAGACTAGGGTTATGAATGAAAGACCCAAATACAAAAAAATTATTTTAAGGGGTTTGGTTTGGAATATTTTCTAGGTAAATTCATCAAAGAAAAATTCCCTGATCAAAAGGCTCTAAATGAAAGTTGCCAAAGAAAAAGTTCCAGAAAACCAAGTGTTCTTCAGGGATAATTTATTTTGGGAAGATGATACAGAGGATAAAGTTCTCAAAAAAAAATCTTCCAAATGGAAGATTAAAAATAAAAATTTATTAAAGACCAAAACCTTTTTAAGACCAAAATTTACTAAGTAAAGTTACTTCATATAAAGGTATCAAACAAAATGATCTAAAGGCAAGTTGCTGACTGAAAAGCTTCTAACCAAAATAAAATTTGAAATAAAGTTCCCAACTAAATAGTTTTTGACTAAAATGTTCATGAATACCAAAACCTTCCCAAGACTAAAAATCTTCCAGAGACCAAAATTTTCCAAAGATAAAAAATGTTCATAATTCCAAAAAAATGATTCTAAATAATTAACTTTGAATAAAAGATTCCAAATAAACAAACCTAAATACTTGTCGTACATGAAAAACTTCTAAATTTTCTATTAATATATTAGTTTCAATAATTCCTTCCAATGTAAATGTTTTGTATGAGAGAATAGGTGTAGCCAATAGTGATTTAATGTTTAAAACATCTAATTTCCATAAATAATAAAACCATCCAAACATACATGCATAACCCAAATAATAAACAAGCTTTAAAAAAACAAAGGGGCTCCCCACTTTTCAAAAAAATATAAATGGTGTGGTGTGTTTAATAGAACAAACATACCTACAACATAAATCTACACAATATCTTTACTTTACATAGCCCTTTTTAGGTATGCTTGGTTTTCTTTCCTTTGGAACCCAATAAAATAGCTTATCATATTTTTACATCAATAGTATGAACTCATTTACCTCAAAATGAAGTTTAAAAATATATTCAATTCATTGAGCACATTTATCACATTCAACATCAAGTGAAAATCATTTTTCAACATGCTAATGTGAAATACAAGTAATGCCATGACAAGAATTAGACATTGCATACCTTTCATCTTGGTGATTGATTATATATATGCTTGTATAAGGAAATAATGACATGACCTTACCACAAGATCATTATACTTTTTTTAGGGTCCTATAACATCACCAATTAAGTAGAAGATAATAATTTTGAGCTCAATATACAATCTTAATTTAGATTGCATCTAGACTTCTATGTAAAACTCTTGTGTCATTATTTCCCACCTAGATTGGATAATTTAAATACCACATAAAATCTTTAGTAGAAAACCATCAATATATATTGTAGCATCCTAATCAAATTATATCAATTCATTAATTTTTGGGTGAAACACACATGTCAAAAAGATATCCCTCTCTTTAATATCATCAAAAAAAGCCAAGTGCCTCCCCAAGTAAAATGTTTTAAAAAAGTGTAGGATGCCAATTTATGTCCATGCCTCTTACCAAAACTACATGTAACATGGACCATTTCTCTTCAATGAGGGATGAGCAAACTAGGAGGAATTGGTTCACTATATATTACCACATTTTACCAATGATAAATATTTAGCCTTACACTAATGTTATTATCATGAGTATTTGGTTTCACACCTACATGCCAATTTGGAAGATCTAACTCCACTTTAGTGCTATTATAAAACTCTTTCAATATTGGTATTATAAATCTTAGTTCATCAATAATGGTAGATATTAATATCACAACACTAATCATTCATGAATTTATTCCTACCAACTCTTGCAATGGTTCAATTTATGCTTCATCTCCCTCTTTTATATATTAATGCACACTTTCATTCTTTGTAGTTGGTTACATATACAAGAATGAAGTTAGGGATTACATAGACTTTAGATATTTTATCTCTCAAATATTGTATAGAAATTAGAAGAATAAAACTTTCCTATTATATTTCTACATTGGTTTTCATCATCTTATTTTATTTCCTTATTATTTAATGCATTTGATTTTCATATCCCATGTGATTAACAATTCACTTTCATTCATAAGCCTCTTATTTGTTTTTAATAAGTTTGTCCATTGGGTCTCCTCTTAGACCCTAGATCACCAATTTAGGGGATTCCATTATTATAAGAGGTTTGAAAAGAAATTCAATTTTGAATATGACTTCCTCTTCTTGTGTATTTTTTAAGTGGATATAGATTTAGGAAAGGAGCAAAAGTTAAGGCATAAAACTTTTTACTTCCTATATTTTGTTTGAATAGAGATACAGGGGTTTTTCATAGGGCTGGGATGGTTGAAAACCTATAAGATTTGACCTAGTTTACTTGCCTACTAAAAATACATAAAGGATGGTTGTAAAGTTTTTAATTTAATTAAATACATGATATGGTGGTTAAATAGTATGTGGATTATGAAAATTGGTAAAACAACATACCCCATGTATCTAATTTTTAATCCTTCAATAATTAGTTCTTCTTTTATACAAGGTTAGTTAAATTCCCTTAACCCCTCTTAGCCAATGTTTAAGGTGGATTGTGTCTCTATTCTTGGAAGGTGGCAATTTCTAAGCTATAATTTTTTTTTTAATATTTGGAAGTCATTTAAATAAGAATATGATTGGTTTTGGAACTTATCTATAGATTATATTGATTTTATTAGATGTGATTTTATTTGGATTAAACATATTCTATGAAGCACTACAAAATTTAATAAGAAATAGTTATGGAACATTTTGAGTAGTGGATGAATATTTTGGTAAGTTTTTCTATAGAAGACTTTGTTATGAAATTACTTATCAAATTTGTTGGGGTTTAATTAAATAGGTCAATAAAATGCTTTGAATATTAGGTTATATTTTTTAAGTGTTTAAGAATATTTGAAATTTTTATGGTGTTGGAGACCCTTTAACTGTCTATTTTGCAATTAAAAAATTTGTGTGTGATACCAATATTTTTGATGTCAATGCCATGAACGATAATAGTACTAATGGTTCTCAAAAAATAGATAGTGATGAAGTATATAAATGAAAATGGAAAAGGTTTCCTCATGATGGAAAAATTATTAATGAACATTTTGACCAATTGAATGTCATATTAATTAACTTAAATAAAATAAAATGGAAAAACAAGATAAGGAAACTATATCTAAGGAATTACATGTTGAAAATTAATATTTGAGAGATTATATTCCATTTAATATATGTTCAAATTTTGAATTAGGTACTAAGTCTTATACTAATATTACTTCTACTCTTGTGCTTCCACTTATTTTTTATAATCATGTTATTATGTTTATTCCTTCTCAACTTAATGCTTCTTTTTTGCCTCCTATTTCTAGATCATTTTTAAGTATACATATTTTTGTCATGGACATTCTCAAAATAATATATTTTATAATCCTACACAAGTTTATTATATTGATTCTAAATATGCATTCCTTAAACAAACTATTCAAGATATGAAAGCTGAAATTCAATAACTTACACAAAAATCTTATAAATAAAGCCATGCAGTGACTATTCATTATATAATACTCAATACATTGGATTATGAGGTCATTTCCTACCCTTTACATATTTGTTTCAATGTATGCATTATTGTTACCAATATATTCCTTTTTGAATAGTAAAAGGGGACCTTTGTTCTATTAAAATTCAAAAAATCAACACCTCAATTGATTCTCGATTGGTCATTACTTGCACAAAGCCCTAATATCTACATAACCTTGATCAAAAGGATATATCATAGTTTTTCCATTTGTTAATTATAATTTCTAATAAATCCTCATAACTATATATATCTAAATAATGTCTTAACACAATCCACTCTCAAAATTTTTCCATGCTTAGTCATATTTTGAGCTAACTATGTTTTTTTACAAAAATTTCCTTACATAAGATTTTCATGGAGTAGCAGCCCTAGAGTCTGATTTGAATTTCCCCTCAAAGCATTTATATTTATAGGTAAGCATTTATTTATGTATGAGGAATATTTTATGACTTATTATGTTTTTATATTTTATAGGTCCTAGAACCAATGACGAGGTGCCATGTCTTCTATCAATCTCATGATATTAGAGCCCTAAGAGGTATTACACATCATAGATGTCAAACTTGTTAGGTCCCAAAACTAATGAAAAGGTGCCATGTGTCTTCTATTAGTCTTATTGAACTAATTTTTTTAGATCCCCATGAGGTCCCACAGATCAGAGATGTTAGACTTGTCAGGTCCTAAAACCAATTAGTAACTACCTCACATTTTCTTTCAATCCCATTACATTAAAAATAGTCAGAGCCCTAGGAGGTCCCATTTATCATATATGTCAAGATTTATAGGTCTTAGAAATAATGAGGAGGTTTCATGTGTCCTATATGAGTCCCATAGTTTCAAATTTGTCAAATCCACAAGAGGTCCTATACATCATAAATGCCAAACTTATCATGTCTTGAAACTAATGAAGAGGCACCACATGTTTTCTATCAATCCCATGTTGTCATAAATATTAGATCCTTATCATATCTCATGCATCATGAATTTTCAAAATTTTGGGTCATAAAACCAATGAGGATGCATCATGTGTCTTATATTATTCGCATGGTGTCATGTCTATCAAATCCTTGAGAAGTCCCATGATTCAAAGTTGTTAGACTTGTTAGGCTTTGAAACCAATGAATATGTGCCATGTATCCTTCTATACACTCAAATGGTAGAAGGTATTTAAATTTTTTAGGAAGGTTAGACAAGATTATAAGCCAAGACTTCCAATCCAATTAAGAGATTCCATGTATAAAATATACTTATAAATGGCCAATCAAGTGCATGAGCTATTAAGATGTAGCGCTCCTCACTGCATCTAGATGACATGGTACATATCAAGCCCTTCAACCATATATGAACACATGGGTAGACCTTGAGCCATTAAAAACTACATGAGGGATAGATAAAAATGTTATTTTTACACTCCTCACATTTATTAAATTTGATCAAATGGATGATCATAATCCAATGGCTTGAGTAGTCCCATTGTCATCAACTAAATCTAAATAAAGTTCATTTTCATAATCTTGAATTAATGCAAAATTTGGAAATGGATAACCTAGAATCAAACCATAAACTCATAGGTCAATTCAAAAAATTTGAGATTACCAAAACCATTATTATATAATTCAATTTATATATCTATAAATTAAAGATAGAATGAATTTACTTTTACTAATTCTTTACACACTCAAATCTTTCTAATCCCTTTGCATCAAATTCACTATAAATCCCAAAAATCTACCCTATGATAAAGATTTATATGCATGAATGTCATGTAGTTCATCAATGTTGGCATCATACTTGAACCCCAAGTTAAAGTTATGTTATCGAGACACTAATTTCCTATAGGGCATAACCTGATTCAAGACTACAATGAGGTACTCAAGGAAATATAAGATATTTAAAAGATAAGCTTAGATGATGAATCCAATGATGATGAGATTGAGTATGTATATGAATTAATCACCATTATAGAATCTATAATCCATGTGACTATAGTAAAACTAGAGTTCATACATTATACTAACCTATTATAAAACTTTTTTCTCACTTATAAGTGTAACCATGATGTCATGAGGTTGTCTGATGATGGATTAAAAAGTATATATTTATGGACCTAAATTTATGCAATATTATAAACTACAAAAATATACCATGACCTATGAAATTAGATGCTTAGGTAGATATATATAACATTTATGATGTCCTTAAGGACTAGGTAGAGAATCTTAAACCTTGGGTCGATAAAGAGAGCCCTAACTCAGATATAATCAAAACCTTTGATGAAAGTTTGCACATGGGTATACTCTTGATCAATAACTTATATGTATTAATTGATATAATACACATAAGCACTTAATGGGTTCCCATTCTCAGTCTCATATTGAATAGGGATGAAGTCCTAGATCTGGGCTATCTTATCACATTCAACCTCACTAGGAAGGTAAATGAGGCTCGTAAAGCCCACAATTTCTATATGATGGTATATAGTTGGCATCATGTATTCCAACCTATATTTATGATTATAAAAATTCCATCAGTGGGTAAAAATAGGATCTATGGTGTATGGGTCTTTTACAAGCTCTACCTCCACCACTTTCATAACATCTAAGACATCTATGAATACCTATACTTAGTCATCTATCAACTGATTAATGAGAGAACCATACCAAGGTTCTTAAATTAGATATGACTTATGATTTAACAATTGATGCTTATTTTTACTTATGATACTACAACATAATAATATTGGTAGGCATTCATGGCTCCCCTCTCTTACTACCTTATATCATCCTAGACTACCTTGAGGAAGAGTAGATTTCTTACAAACTATACCATGGTATGGTTGGACATTGTCTAGGTAGAAAATAAAATCCATATGTACCATTACCTATGGTCATATGGTGATAAAATTATATAAATATTCTATTTCTACAATCCATGGACTTGTACAGGGACTCATATAAGTAAAACCTGGTAGATAATAGGTAGTGGGTAGCTACAGGTAAATGTCAAGCTCATTTGGTAAGAACATAGTAAAAGATCAATATCATGTATCACCATGAGGCACACCCTAATGATGAGATCAATTTCAACATGATTGATGACATAGAGGTGAGTGAAAATAACAAGATTCCTTATTTTTAAATTCTTAGGTTCGTGCTCAACTAGATCTTGAGGAAATACCATCCCTTACATAGAAAGAGCCCATGTAGCAAACTATCAAATTTAAAGTATCCAAAAAGGATATATATAGGTGAATTTTATATGTGGTCCCAATATCTACCACTCTAATAGCCTCAAAATATATGGTTCATGTATCACCACCCTAGGTAATCTAACATCAAGTTTCCTAAACCCTACATTTTAATAGGAGTCCTGATTCTAGTTTGCCTAGAGATCAATCTCTACCTACTCTAAGACCAACCATCCCAATTTATATCACCCATGTGAAACCATTAATAACTCCTCTATGATTTATTATCCTAAAAAGGCCTTATACATTCATTTCTCCCCTATCCTAGTGATCTCAAGGTCCTAATTAACTTTTACTTCTTTAGTGTCAACCTTTCTAGGAATCCCCAATTCATAAGTTCCCCCAATATAGTATACACCCCAATCATTACCATATTATACCCCATTGGCATTTTATAAACCATTTATGACCCTCCACCTAATCGTAAAATCTATTTAGACCATTGGTAAAAATTAAATTCCTAGTGATCCTTCATTCCTGACATCCCTAGAAATCAAAATTTATACTATAGTAGTGTACCCTCTAAGTATCCTTTCCTTCATGATATATCTTGTGACTTTCAATGATCCTATCATCATAACTCGTGTTATTCATATTTTAGCCTTAGTAATTGTAGTATTTATTCAACTCTTACATGTTTTATCTAGGTCCACTTTTTTGGCTTCTATCTCAGCATCTCTAATGCCAATAAACCTGAGCAAGAGATTGAAGAAGTAAAAATTAGTTGATATGAGGTAGTCTTTTCCCCCTATGATATTATATTTAACTCTCACCTAGACTACTCTATACATCACCTCAGCCCACAACCCACCCCACCCCCCCCGACCCCCAAAAATGGATTTAACAAACCAATCTCCTCACTCATCATGAATACATAGATCCCATGAATTATTGACCCTCATGTCTCAATGAATCTTAAACAATGTCATTCATATATGTTCCCTTAGGATTCCTCATTTATGTTTCCTCTTTTTGCTTCCATGTCCCCATTTCCACCTTGCATCCTATTCCTTGTGTGCCATCCATTATTTCCACCTTTAGACTTCACTCCACTTTCCACCTTAGTTGTATCCACTCCTCTTGTTCCACCTTTCACCACCCTAGTAACTAAAGTGAGGAAAGGATGGACTGGATCCATTGAGTCCTTAATTTCATGTAGACCTAAAATGGTTTATCATGGAGACCTAAACATCTAGAAGAAATTAAACAAATCATATAGGAGTATGAAGAGGATCGTGACTCAAACCTATACTCAAAAGAGTAACTTAGAATGTGAAGGACTAAGACTTTTTATCACACAAGGTGATAACTACAAGTGGAGAGGAAAAGGTCTTATAAGATCTAGTCTCAGTGCTTCAGGTAACTAATGATCTCATGGAGAATATAATTAAATAAATGAAATAATGTGTGTGTTAGAGTCTTAAGTAAAGATAACTTTCCTTGTAATCTTAATTTTTAAAATGGAGGAAGCTCTCACATAATTGTTTACCTTCCTCATGGAAGTGACTAGAACTCTCTCCAAAAATAAGGATCTCCTCCAAAGGATGAATATATAACATGAAATTATTATCTAGGTGGAGAGTATTATTTAAATAAAAAATCATATTTGAATTAATTTAAATAGTTTAGTTTCAACCTTGATCAAATTACAACCTAATACTTTGACATTTTTTTCATGTCGAGCTATTAATTCAAAACATTTAAAATAATTTCCAAAAGCCAAAAATCACAAAGCAAGATTGATTACAAATCAAATATTAATTAACATGCCTAAGTAAAAATTCAAAGTTAAATTAGTGAATTTAATTTATCAAAAAATATTTTTTTGCAAATTATGAAGTTATAAGTGAAAGGAGATAATAAAGTGATCTATTATTTCCTAAATATTCCAAAAAGGTATCACAATTTCACAAATATATAAAGCTAGTTATCATCAATCATAAATATCTAAAAATGAGTTTTCAAGACTTCATGAGTACTTTTACCAAAATTAGTGTTAGATTGACTCAACCTAGGTTATTTTAGACTCAATCAAAGTTAGAATTTAACCTAACCTCCCTAGGGTTAGAGTTATTTATTAGAGATATAAATATAGCTTCCCATACCCTACCTAAACAAGATTTTGTATGTAAGGTTATTTAACAAGAATGTCTTCAAGAAGCCATTGAAAGTAGTGTTATATTTCCCATTTTATGCCAAGGTTCACATCAAGTCAATCCAATAGCAAATAAAATCCACAAGTGACTATTAGAGAAGTGATACCACCATGGAGAAGCCTTAAAAAGGGCCATAATTTCATAGATCAAGCATGAACATCTTTATGAAAATAATTGAACATCAATTTTGAAAAATGAGGTAAAATACTTGTGTTGTTTTTATATCTATTTTGTGATATTATTCATTATCTTATGTCCCCCCTAGTTCTTAAGCAAGAGGGTTTAGTTCTAGTGTATTGTTATGCATGGATTTTTTTATCTATACTAACAAATAACTAATCAACATTTATGTACTCTTCAAAATACTAAAATACATAATGACATTCCCAATGGAACCACACATCTTGTATGCCTAATAATAATGATGTGCAACCTTTAGTTTTTCTAACAAGAGAATTTAATTCTTCAAGTTTAGATTTTTATGATTAAAAATCCCATCATTATATTTTTTTTATAATTAGTGGATTCACTATGTGTAAGGGTGACTTCATCATTTCCTCACTCTACTTGTGATCTTTATTTGTGAAGGAATAACAACTTAAAAATAGTAGTTTTGACCTACTAAACAACTTTGATAGGTAGAATTTCATGTGATTTTGATGACTTCACCAAGTATTTATAGTGGATTAACCATAGTTAATGATAAATTCACCAAAAATCTAGTCTCCTTTTGTATGTGTCCTTAGGAAAATAATGTATTCATTGAAAATGGTAGATTCACTCCATTACATAAATGGTAGATTTTCTCTACGTTTTTAGAAACTTGAGAGCTCAAAATATAATGGTGATTATTGATTTGATTTTTTGACTAAATGCAAGCAAACCCCTTAATTATTTTCTAGGAACTAGGGTTGAGAATGAGAGGCATAAACACTTCTAAATATCACATACACTTTCATTTGGTGCTTAAAATCAACTTAATCAAACTTGTATTTTAGAATTTTAAAGTTTTTTTGAAAGTGTAAACAAGGCCAAGGGTCAAAATTTCAATCACCTTTGAGTTGGTTCTATTAAAAAACATACACTTTATCTAGATATCTTAAAAGATTTATCTAATATATTTATTCTTTATTTATTATCTAGTTTCAAAGCTCATAGATCAAATTACTTGTTTGTGGAAAACCAAAACCTATAGCTTGTATAATCTCCCCCCACCAATTATAGAGAAATCATGTGACTAAAATAAATTTGTTTATTTCATTTTTTGTTTAGTCTTGTCTCAAATAATGTCACGTATTATCTCCCTAAGCTTTGAGTGACTTAGGTGACCTAGAAAAAAAATTTAAAGTCTTTCCATTTTCATTTATTTATCTTATTAAATTTTGATTATTGGTAGGAGTTCATCACCTCCTCACAAGTTCCTTAGGGGTGAATTTACCTAGGGTTTTATCTCCTAGAATCATACCAACCCCACTCCATGGTGGGTTATAAAAATTGAGCACATGAGACTAGGACTTCTAGGGGCCTGAGTGCTAGGATATTTGATCCTAAAGAAAACTTAGGTCAATTCACACTAAACATTGGAATCCACTTAGTAGTACATGGTTGAAGTTGTTGTGAAAATTAATGGACCTTTGTAAAATAAGTTAGTGAGTTTAAAAATAATTGACATGATGTGCCCTTATGTTATCCATTCTTGCGACCATTTAGTGAATTTTAAAACTTATAGATTTTAGTCAGCCCCACTTACCATTGAATATCTTTCCAAATACTGAGTTCACCTCACTCTAAATTTGTGCCATGTACCAATGCATGAGAGACAGATGGGGGATTAAAAACTCTACCTACACATGTCCTTTAATTTTTGGATTAATACTTAATTAATTAAATCATTGGTATATCAATGGAATTTTTGGTATAAGATATGCATACTCATGTCAATTTTAGGGATAGGTCAAGTTGTTAGTGTTATTTTATTTTCTTTTATTTACATGTGTGTTTTAGACTAAAATTATTTTTTTGTATTGTAAAGTTAAAATGAGTCCAAAATGTCACATTATTTTTAGACCCCTTTAGCCTAAGAGGTGTTACTTTACCCATTTTATTTCACACTCTTACCTTAGAATTTTATTCCAAAACTACTTTTGTCCCACTTGTTTAAAATGGGTTTTGTTATGCTACCCACTTCATCTCAAACATTTTCCCTGGATTTTAGTCCAAAACTATTGTCATGCAATTTTTTGAAGGAGCATTGTTAGACTGTCTAAACTATTCCAAAACACTGATCACATTTGAAACTAAGTTCCAAAACCATTTTTATACCTTTTGTTTCAAATGTGTGGTTATGTTGCCTATTTTATTCTATCCCATTTTATTTATAAAAAATAAGTCTTTTTGCATTAAACTTGAAATTCAATATTTTGAAGTACAAATCCTAAAATAATTAGGTTTACACCAAAGCCTCATCTAATTTGGGCCTAGGTTGTCTACCTTTTGTGTTTAGATTGTAATACTTGGGTTAATTTCCTATTTGATCTAAAATACCCCTTGCCTAAACCTAACAATTCTTTGTGCCTTCTTTAAGCACCCTTTGAGCAATGTTGTTTTCATGTACCTTGTTTTAATTTCGTTGTGTTGAGTTTGAAAGTGTCCTCGTTCCATTTTCAAATAGTCTCTTGTCACTTAAATACCAAAACTTTGTGACCCAACTACTGATCACCTTCCTAGCTAATTGTCTTAGCATTAGATTATTTTATGACTTTTTTTACCAATTTTATCCAAGCTAATTGCCTTAGTTTAGATTTTTTTAGATATTGTGTTAGATCAACCTTTTTTTTCTTGACTCTATCCTTTTTCTAACATTAAATGATCATAACTATCTTTTGGAAAATCATTGTTATCTTTATGACATAATTTATAATTGTTCTAATTTATCTAGATACCTTTTATCACTGATTATAACTAGCTTTGGGAAAATCAAGACCTTAGCATAGATGAGTTTTGAACTTTTTTGTTAACTTTTCCACTAATTATAATCTCTTTTATGCAAATCAATAACTTTTTTAGACTATTTTTAAGCTTGTTCTACCTTTGCCTTTACCTAGTTTAGTTGGTTTACCCTTTGGGCCTCTTTAAATAGAGCCAAAGGTTATTTATTTTTATACCTCAATTATTTTCTACCTTTTAGACCCTTTTTTCATGAGACCTAGCCATATATCTGAACATGCCTTATTACACACATTATGAGGCTATATACAATCTAGACTATGGGAACTTTGTGACTAATGACCCTTTTAATCAAGAGTCATATGGTGATGAAATAGCTTATGATATGAATCCCTATCCACATTATAACATTCTATACATTGAATAAAGGTCAGACCCAGTAGCATAGTCTTTGGTCATTGTACCATCTTACCCAAGCTAAGAACAAGAGAAAACAACACAATGTTTTGCTCAAGCAATGATAATTATAGAGAAAATCCAATAATAATAACCCTACTATGTTATAACACCAACATAAATAAGTCATGATATGTACTTGTTTGATCATCATTTTTTATAGAACATAGACAAAATTATCATTAGATCCATTGAAGTAGGATCCAAATTTGTACTAGACTTCCCACATGAAAGTCTTATTAGTTTCATTAGAACCCCTAGTAATGTTCATTAAAACCAATAGTTCAAATAGGCATAAACTATTTATAATCAAGCTTTAGTCTAAATGTTGTAGCAAAGCCAAAGTATGCTTATAAAAGGGAAAGGTCCTATTGATGATTAAATTAAATAAGTAAAATAAGTATACCAAAAATATCTTAACCTAGATCATAATTTTAATTCAATTGATATTTCAATCATTCCACTTATAGAGCTAGATCCATAAATAGGGCAACAAATACATGATTTAGGATATGTAAACTAAAACATAAAACCATTTATCCAAAGCATGCTTTTTGGTGACATATTTAATGTCTAATTTTAATGGAAGAAACTACCACTAAAATGGAATACCTCGCTCAAAACATCACGGATAACATACAAGTGGATTGATTCCTATAATACTACCACAAGTGGATTGATACAAAAAGGGATAAACACACCTATTTCCCAAACACAACAAGTAATCTCTACTCATTTGTTGAGTATTATCATTGATGTCAAAGGTTCCTCTAGTGAATGTTGATGTCAAAGGTGATTAAGAATAATGGACAATGTGTGATGTGAAAAGGTTAATTTAAAGAGTGTTGTAATGAGATAAAGAGAAAGAGATAATTTTAAGGAAAATAATGTATTATGGTTACTTGAATGTATAGGTCATTGATGTTAAAGTGTATAAAAAGCCTATTCATGACATTAAGAGAAATGTACATGGAAAAATGAATGAAAACATGCATGAAAAGGTTGTATGAAACTATTTGATTGTGTATATAAGGCATTAAACCATTCATGATAGTTTTAGGATGAGCCTATTGGGGTAGAACCTTTAGTCTAAGTCTACACTCAAACCACTTCTATACCCTATCTATCCTAAAGAGGTATGAAGATCAGATTTTAAGGCAAGTATACACATATGGGAATTGACATAGGTGATATAAGTTATTTTAGGCATGATCACAAAATTTTAGGTCAAGATTTGAAAGTAAAGTACATGATTCACTATTTCAGGCCTTTTTTATCTCATAGAATAAGGTCTCAAACCCAAGAAACACTTTTAGATATTCATTAGAACATGTAACATATACATGGAAATATAAGCTATCAGGGATATATCTAAAATGGTCCTCATGAAGATCTTGAGGAATTAGTTTTGTATTCAAGTGGTAGTTGTTTATGAACAATCATTAACACTAAAACCTATGTTAAACCTCCCTAAAACCCTAATAAGGAACTGATATGAAATATATTGTTCAAAATAGATATATATGGATCCATATATATATATATATATATATATATATATATATATATGGATCCATATATATCTATTTTGAACAATATATTTCATATCAGTTCCTTATTAGGGTTTTAGGGAGGTTTAACATAGGTTTTAGTGTTAATGATTGTTCATAAACAACTACCACTTGAATACAAAACTAATTCCTCAAGATCTTAGCTAGGAATATGTATATACATACATACATATACATAAATGCATACATATATATATATATATACATACATATATATATATATATATGTATATATATATGTATATATATATATACATATATATATATATATATATATATACATATATATATATATATACATATATATATATATATACATATATATATATATATATAATATTATATCATGTATTCAAATCTCCCAGGTAACTCTAGGTATTGGTGGTTAGTCATATGGGAGAGAAAAGCAAAGATACAGACTTATTTATCAAGAAATTGTTATAGTTCTCAAAAATTGTATTGGTCAAGAAAAAAAATGGATGGTAGAATAATATAGTGAATCATTTTACATGTTATTGATGATTTTTGGATATTTAATATCCTTTAATTATTTTAATTTGGTCATACAAGTTAGCCAATCATAGACAAACCTAATGATGTGAACATTATAAAATGTAGGCAGAGATGAAAAGATATATTTGAAGGTCTATACATGATAGATTGATGAAAAAAATAAAATGAATAATTTATTTATGAATTTTAATTCATGATCATTATTTTATAATCTTTTTATATTATTTTATGTGGCAAAAAAGTTGCTCATAAAATGGCCTATCTGGTTGAGATAAGACTGTGAAACATAGGGTCAAGAAATTGGTATGTAAGACCAATATTTGGCATTAGAACATATGAATTTTATATTTGAATAAGTTTTGGGGATATAATATAACATTTTTTATTCATTAGAAATCATGAAAAGTGTCTACATATGTGGGAGGTCTAATTAATCATGACTAGTTTTTAGGTGAATTGGTAGTTCTGAGTAAGCGAGTTGTAGAGATGTTCTCGAGCATTTATCTCCTAAGTGAAAGTGTTTCAACAATTTTTTGATGACCATAATATCATGGATAATATATAAACATGTTTAATTTTTCATATTTCAATATATTAGAGGTTTTTAAGATTCATTTTTGTAAATACAAACTTTTGAGGTACACAAACCTTATAGGATAGTTTATCCGAAAAGAGATTTCATGTTATGAACAAAGGATACAATTATAATAAAGCATGGATTAGATAATAAGAGATAATTAGATAAATATTTTAATGTTTTTTTATTTGTTTTATAAATCCATACGGGCCTAATAATATCATGTTTAGGAGTTAATAAGATAGACCTAATGCAATTAGATCTCCATGAGACCCAAAGGATGAATAAGACATAATCGAGTTTTTGTAGACAAAAAATAAAATAAAATTTAAATATTAATAATAAGATTATATAAGAAATGTTTTATGGTTAACCTAATATTTTTAATATGTTTGGTTTACCAAGTGGTGTGTGACCATGAGACTAGTATGAATACAAGGTAGTTTAGGCCTATTTGGATATACACAACATAAGTGAATAAAATATTGCATGGTTATGAAAAAGGATGTCTTGAAATGAGACAATAACATAATATAATATTTTTGGTGATCAAAATTAATGAGGTGTCTAATTTGGTACTGTGCCACTTAAGGATTTGATGTTTCCTTGCAAGTAGGTGCTTATTAAAGCCTAGTCAAGTGGGTTCTTGAATTTATTAGGGGTGGTACTCCAAGTTGAGTTGGTTCTCAAAATAATTTTATATTTTATTTTATAGGACTATAGTCCATTTTTAGATATCATAGTGGGTTTTCTTACCCATGATGTTTTTCCACTCATATATGTTTTTTCTTGTGTTATGATCATGTGTATGGTTATTTATGCATTGCTATATCACAATATTACTTTCATGGTTCAAATAATGTTAAAGTATAACTTAAATAAAGTTTTTAAAAACTTATTTAGTACCCCCAAAAGTTATTGTGATTCCAATAGTTGGTATTAGATCTTATTCCTTTGAAGTAAGACTAACAACTTAAAGGATATCTTAAAAGGATAAGCATTCTAGTCATCAAGTATAAGGAGGTTTATCAACCAATAAGGATCCTCTCTTTAATTTGGATAACTATGAATTTTGGATTAAGATAATGAATACCTGTATAATGTCCTTGGGCTATGATATATGTAAATCTATTTTTTATGGATTCACTCCACCTTCTACACTAGCAATTAATTGGGCAAGAAAGAAGGCAAGTGAGAATAATTTTAAGTCAATAAATGCCATCTTGTGTGGTATATTAGAGGTATAAATTGTAAATTTCATGAATTGTGATATATCCAAATGGATTTGGGAAAAGTTTTAAACCATCTATGAAGAAGACACCAAAGTCAAGTTGGAAAAATTGTAGACCCACTAAAGGTAGTTTGAAATTATAAGAATGAAGGAGGATGAGAACATTGGATCTTATATGTTAAGAGTAGATGAAGTGGTAAATGTCATCATATGTCTAGGAGAGAAGTTACAAGAATAAATATTAGTTCAAGAGGTATTAAGATCTATGACATCTAAGTTTGATTCAAAAGTGTCTATTATGGAGGAAATAAAAGATCGTAACATATTACATATGGATGAGCTTCATGGTATCTTGAATACCTAATAAATGAGAAAAAGTGATGGAAGATCTTCCAAGAAATAAGTTGCATTCAAAGCTGAGAAAATGTCATAAGGTAAAAATGTCAAGGATGAAGTTGATATAGACACTGACAATGATAATATAGAAGCCATGTTTGTTAGAAAACTAAGGAAAAGATCAGATAAGTATAAGTGAAAATTGTCATTCAAGTGCTTTAACTATGGTAATATTGGTCACTTTTCTTCTAAATTTCCTAACTAGGATAATAATAAGCATGATGGAGAGCATGATGAACATCATTGAAATGATAAGAATTTTTATAATCCTAACAATAAAAAAATAGTTTCATGAAGTATGAAGACAAGAAAGGGTCATTCAATAATAAGAGAAGTTTCTATATCAAAGAAGATAATAACTCCTCTGATATAAGTGACACAAGTACATATGATAGTGATGATGATAGTAATGATCATGATAGAAAAAAGATGTTATTCAAGACTATAGAAACAAAAAATAAAGTTGTTCAAAATATAAAAGTCTTATGGAAGATGAAGAATTAGATGAATAAGAGGCTAAAACAAAGTTTGATGCAAAATTGGTGAGTGTTCTAGAGGAGTTAAAGTTCCAAATAATGAATAATCAAAAACTAAGATCATTGGTTAAGAATTATGAGGAAAAAATCAATCTCTTTGAAGAAATACTAAGTAACTACACCAATGAACATGAGGATATCATCAAATAATTAAAAACCTAGATTGAGATTGTCAATGCAAGTCTTAAAGACCAAGGAGGAAGAATGTATCAAGTTTAAAATAAGGATGGATTCCTTGAAGGTAGAATTAAATCAGGAAATAATCAAGTTGAAGACACATCAAAAATTTGAAAAGATTACTAAAGTCCTTGGTGATATTTTGAATAGTTAAAGGTCTCCACATGACAACATAGGTCTTGGGTTCAAAGAAGACTAAAAGGAAAACAAGGAAAGTTAGACCTCAAAGGATAATGTACCATTAAGAAATGATGGTATTGATAGAGTAAAGACCTATGTATAAACTCTCAAATATAATATTTAAATTAATCATCACCAAATAAAGAAGAGTGTGAATCCTTCAAGATATAACAAAGGTAGAGTTACATAATTTAACATCAAACATACAAGGTATGAGAATTATTTCAATGGTTATTGTTTCTCATGAAATTGATATGGACAAAGGGCTTTGGATTCTAGACATCATGCTAGAATAAAAATTATATGCTATAAGTGTGATGAAGAGGACATATTGAAAGGGATTTCAATATGAGGCATATGAGTAAGATCAATCAAGATAAAAGGGATACATTCATACCACTGAGAAGTGGATCAAGAATTTAGACCTTGTGGACAAGGTGAAGGAGGATTATAAGACTAAAGGATAAGTATTTATGTTATCTTATATTTCCTTTCACATCCAAGATGAAGACATGAAATGGTATATATATATAGTGGTTTATCAAGCCACATTATAGGGGAAAATATCAAGTTAATTTCATTAAATAATAATGTTACAAGGATAGTGAGATTTGGAGATAACACAACTACCAGTATTGTTGGCAAAGGAATCTTAAGTTTGGACAATGAGAAGACCAAGATAGAGAATGTGTTACATGTGTAAGGATTGAAAAATAAATTGATTAGTCTAAGTAAAATGTTCAACTAAGGACTAAAACTAACCTTTCATGATAGAGGGTGTGATATAAGGAGATCCAAATTAGGAAGGATAATTACCAATGCTTAGAGGATTGAGAATAATTTGTATGTCTTAAATGAGATCAAGAAAGAGATATGATTTATGATCAAGATGGATGAATGTTTGTTATGTCATAGAATGTTAGGCCACCTATAATTTGATAATCTATTCAATATAAGCTCTAAGAAGTCTATGAAGAATATGCCTAAAATCACCAAACCTATAAACACACTTTTGAAGGCATGTCAACATGTTAAGTAAAATATAAGAAGGTGAAAGTCTAAGGAGTATTCTACTAAAATAAATTTAGAGTTACTACACACTAATATCTATGTACCTATAAGAATCCAAAGGATTTAAGGAGATAGTTATTTCATGTTACTCATAGATGACTATACAAGAATGACTTGGGTAGCATTCTTGAAGGAAAAGTTAGAAGCTCTTGATAAGTTCATGGAATTCAAGGATATAGTTGAAAATGAAAAGAATGGAAAGATCAAGTGCTTAAGATTTGATAGAGGAGGAGAGTTTTGGTCCAATGAGTTTGATGACTTCTATGAGGTCCGTGGAATAAGGAGACAATTATCAACAGTTAGGACACCTCAATGGAATGGGGTATTTGAAAGAAATAATATGATAGTTCAATAAATGGAAAGGATTATATTAAATGAATCAAGGTTAACTAATGGATACTAGAGAGATTCAGTGAGCACCATAGTCTAAATTTTGAATAGAGGAAAAACAAGTACTAATGGCAATAAGACCCTTATGAACTATGAAAAGGTAGACCTGCTAATGTGGAACACTTTAGAGTTTTTAGAATCAAATGCTTCATAAAAAGATATGAGAAAGCCTTAGGTAAGTTTGATTATATGTTTGATCAAGGTATATTCTTGGGATATCCCTAAGTAAGCTCAGCCTATATATGCTATAATAATAATTTTCCAAATATAGTAAAAAGTGCCAATGTGGAGATTGATTAGACAAGTTTTAAGAAGTTACACTCATAGTCAAAAGATGCATTAGATAATTTAGACTTCAAGAATGAAGAAGAAACAATATAGATAGACAAGGAAGAATAAGAAGTTGAGGATAGATAAGATTCATAAGGTCCCTTAAGATAGATTCATAGAGACCATCCCAAATCATAAATCCTTGGCAACAAAGATATAGGTATACAATTAAGGAAAAGACTGGTAAGTAACCTAAATCAAGAGAATGTTTCTCTATTGTATAAGATTGAACTTAAAAATCTTGTATAAGAAATCAAAAATAAATTTTTGATAGGTGATATGAATGAGGAGTTATACAAAATAGAAAATAATAATACTTGGGAATTAATTCTTAGTCTTAAAGACAAGAATGCCATTAGAACAAAATGGGTGTTTAGGAAAAAAGTTGAATTAATATGGATAATTCACTAGGAATAAGGCTAGATTGGTACGTAAGGTGTATGCTCAAGTATAAGTGGTGTATTTTGATGACACATTTGCTCCAATAGAGATATTGGAGGCTATTAAATTATTTCTATCATATGTAGGGTTTAAAAGATTCAAGGTGTATCAGATGGATGTTAAATCTAGTTTTCTAAATGGAAACATCCAAGAGGAGGTGTACATAGATTAATTTAAGGGTTTATTATTATCAGGTAACAAGGAATATGTTTGTAAATTGAAAAAGGATCTTTATGGTATAAATAAATCTCCTAGAGCTTGGTATGCTATATTGGATAGGTATATATTAGACTAAGGATTCAAAATAGGAGTTGTAGATAGTAATGTGTACATAAAAACAAAAGATGACCATTAGTTGATAGTATTTGTCCATGCGGATGACATCATATTTTGTGGAAACAGTGAGAATATGACTAATGCATTTTTAGATGTGATGAAGGAGTTTGAGATGTCCATGCTGGGAGAACTATAATTTTTTTTTGGGTTATAAATTAATCAATCATAAAAAGGTATATTCATTTCACAAGCTAAGTACATAAGGGAAATGTTGAAGAAATTTGAGATGGAAGATTACAATGAAGTTAACACACCTATGATCACAACATGTAATTTAAGAAAGGAGGATGGATCTCCAAAGGTTAATCAAACATCATATATGTAAATGGTTGGAAGTTTGCTATACATTAATGCCTCTAGACTTGACATCATGAAAGTAGTAGGCCTTATGGGAATATTTCAAGAAGACCCAAAGGAAAATCATTTGCAAACAGTCAAAAGGATACTTAGGTATCTCAAGGGGACTATGGAGTTTGGGTTGTGGTATCTAAGGAGCAAGGAGTTAAATTCAATAGCCTATATAGACGTAGACTAGATAGGGAGTCTAGATGATAAGAAGAACACTAGTGGATGATATTTCTTCTTAGGAGAATTCCTAGTATTATGGATAAGCAAGAAGTAACCATCTATGGCATTATCTACTTGTGAGGATGAATATGTTGTAGTAAATTCATGTTACACTCAAGTCCTATGGATGAGATAGACCTTAAAATACTACAAGGTGGAGTATGATAGTCTTATCCCTATGTATTATGATAATACAAGTGCCATAAGTGTCTCAAACAATCCTATCATGCACTCAAGAACTAATCACATTCCCACAAATTATCATTTCCTAAGAGATAAAGTAAGTGAATAAAGTTTTAAACTTGAAAATATTTCTAAAATAATTAGATTTTAAACATTTTAACCAAGCCACTTCCAAAGGTAACATTTGAGCACCTAAGATAGGAATTGGGAATAATTATTTCCCCTACTAGCCTTTGATCAAGTCAAGGGTAATGGGATATAATTAGGTGAGTAGTGCTAATAAGGTATGCATATATATATGGGGACCATGTTTGTATGGTACTTTATAAACTTGTAACCATGTGTCTCGAGTGTTTTGGTAGTAAGAGGTGTGATCCAAGAAGTTGCAGGCATGTCTTTGCCATTTATGTCAAATTGGCAGAAAGTTTAGAATGAGGAATAAATTTCCTATTGAGAGAAGGTTGAAATAGTGGTTTCCATCAATGACAAAGGGGGAGATTATTGATTATTATCATTGATGTCAAAGGTGAATCTTGTGAAGGTCAATGTCAAAGGTGATGAAGAATAGTGGGAAATGTGTGATGTGACAAGGTTCATTGAAAGAGTGTTGTTATGAGAGAGTGTTATCATGAGATAAATATAAATAAATAATTTTAAGGAAACTAATGTCTTATGGTTACATTAAGGTACATGTCATTGATGTCAAAGTGCATAGGAAGCCTAGTCATGACATGAAGAAGTATGCACATGGAAAAATGAATGAACATATGCATGTAAAGGATGTATAGCACTGTTTGAGCATGTATGTAAGGAATTGAAGCATTCATGATAGTTTCAGTAAATGAACCTATAGGGGTAGGACCTTCAGTCTAAGTTTACATTTAGGCCACTTATAGACCCTACCTAGCCTAATAAGGTATGAAGATAATATTTAAAGTAAATTATAAAAATATGATCATTTACAAAGGTGAGATAACTTATTTTAGGCATGATCACAAAATTTGAGTTCATTATTTGAAAGGAAAGTCCATGAATCACTATTTTAAGCCTTCTCAAGCTCATAAAATAAGGTCTCCAACCCAAGAAGAACTTTTAGACATTCATTGGCACATATAAACTCTACATGGGAATAATATTTATTAATAAGAGATGGGAAGGGTACTAGATAATATCTCTAGGAACTAGTTTTTGATTCAAGTGGTAGTCCTTTATGAATAATTGTTAACACCAAACTTGTGTTAAAGCTACCTAAAACACTAATAAGGGAATGATAAGAAATATATTTTTAAATATTATATTAGGATTGATTAAAATGTCTAGATAAACTATTGGATCATGTATTCAACTCTCTCAGGTACCTCTAAGTTTTGGTGGTTAGTCAGATGAGAGAGAAAATGCATAGATACATGCTTATTTATCAATAAGTTATTGTAGCTATAAAAAGTTGTATTGGTAAAGAAAATAAAAATTATGGTATTATGATATAGAGACTCATTTTACATGTAATTTATTATTTATTATAGGTTATATCCTTCAATTTTTCTATTTTGGTCATCCAAGTTAGCTAGTTGTTGATAGGACTAATGATGTGAACAGTGTAAAACCTAGATAGAGATGAAAGGATAGATTTGAAGGTCTATGCATGATAGATTGATGAAAAAAAGTGTATGAAGAATTTATTTATGACTTTTAAGTCATGATCATGTTTTTTTAATATTTGGAGGTCAGTGTATGTGGTGAAAAATTTGCTCATAAAATGGCCTATCTAGTTCAAATAGGACTATGAAATATAGGGTCAAGAAATTGGTCTGCAAGACTAATATTTGGCATTATACCATATGAATTTTATATCTAATTATGGTATATAAATATCATATAAATTTTTTTATGCATTAATATTCATGACAAGTGTTTACACAGGTGTTGGAGGTCTAATTCATCATGATTGGTTTTTGAGGTGAATTGGCAGTTCTATGTAAGCAAGTTACATAGATGTTATTGAGCCTTTATCTCCTGAGTGAAAGTGTTACAATAATTTGGTGATGATCCTGATATCATTTATAATATGTCTACATGTTTCATTTTTTATAGTTCAATAGCTTAAGTGTGTTTAAGATTCATTTTTTCAAAGACAAAGTTTTGCATACACAGGCCTAATAGGAGAGTTTATCCTATAAGATATTTCATGGTATGAATAAATGATATAGGTCTAATAAATCATGGATTATATTAGAATATTTCATTTTATAAAAAATTTATTGGTTTTTTAGTTGTTTTAGAAAGCCATCTAGGCCAAGAAGATCAAGTTTTGGAGTTAAGAAGATAAACCTAATGACTTTAGGTCTCCATGAGACCTAAAAGAGGAATAAGGCCCAATTGAGTTGTTTCAAACTAGAAGGGGTTAAAATTACATTTAAATCATGTTAATAATGTGTTATAATAAATATTTTATGTATTACCTAAGATTTTTAATATGTGTGGCCAACTAAGTGGTGTGTGGCCATGAGACTAGTATGTATACAAGTCAATTTAGGCCTATTTAGATATATGCAACATAAGTGAATAAAATATTTCATTTTATGGATAAAGGAGGTATTTAAATGATAAAATAATGGAATTTTATATATTTTATGATCAAAATTTATGAGTTTTTTGAGGTGGTGTTGAGTCACTTAGGGAGTTGGTTCTTCTTTACAAGTAGGTACTTGCTAAAGCCTAGTCAAGTGGCTGCTTGACTTTATTTTGGTTGGTGATCCAAGTTGAATTAGTTATCAATAGAATTTTTTATTTTTTTTATATTAATATATTCCATTTGTATATATCATAATGGTTTTTTTTCCCCTTGAGGGTTTCCCACTCATATATCTATTTTCTTGTGTTGTGCTCATGTGTATGGTTCTTTATGCATTGATATATCATTATGTTACTTTCATGGTTTAAGGAATGTTAAGGTATATTAAAAAAAAGTTTTTAAACACTAATTTTCCCCCCTCTTATTGATTATGCTTCCAAAATCCTTAACTATTTACTTATTTGAGTGCACAATAGGGGAAACAAACCAACAACAGACCAACTTATACCCTCAATAAGTGCAGAACACTATACCACCTTAACAAGGGGAAAAAGAAATTCTTCCACAACAAGCATAGAATAATATACCTTAAAAAAACCAAACATTTCCTAATCCACAATGTGTTTCTATTGGTGAAATAGTGTCAGTTTGTTAACCATAAAATATTCCAAACTCCAAACAAGTGCTTATCAAAAAATAGGTGTTTAACCAACAACACGGTTCCTATATACAACCAATGCCAGGCACTAGGAAATTGTTTCCTTTCACCCAAAGGGTGTCATATTTAAAATATGGATCTAAATATCAAAACATTTAATAATATGGATATATTAAATAATGTGTTCCATTAATATAATGAGGTTTGATGAGTAGACAACGAGTTCTTTCCCAAACCCATCAATACCAACACATCCCATAAATATAAATGCCATTATCATTTACATAATTTAATAGCCAAGGATATATATCCAATACAAGCTATAATGGTTTCAATAACAATTTATGCTATATGGATATTACAATATAAATGCACAGATATGTATGCCTGGTCATCTAACCAATAAGATCAACATTTCATAGTATGCCATTCTAAATTTCCTTGGTTAAGGTAATCCACCTTTGATCATGAAAACCCAACATCAATAGGCCACTCCATCTTACATCCTTTCCAAATATGTATATCAAATGAAGGATGCAATTCAAGCTATTCAAACTAGAAAGCAAATAAAGAAATTCAATCTAGATGCAATATGTTTTTATCTATTCAACATGGGTTATCTATAAATACCATATCCACCAGGTTATGAGCCACCCAAATTTTATAGACATAAGTTGAAAGGAAAGCACAAAGAGAATCTAAAATAATTATTTTTTGAATTCCATCCAATGGCATATAGTGACATGTATTTTTTTTCTTTTTCCAATGAGTATAGTTAAACAAGCCTTGTAATCGCTTTTGAAATTGCCAAAGAATTGTTTACCTCACTTTGATGATATTCTTGAGAATTTAGTACAATTTTTTTTGTATAATATTGAACACAATATTATAATTATTGACTTGAGAAATGCAAAAAATAAGAATAATTAAGCATTCACTACCTATTTACAATGTTGGAGATCAATCATGAGCTAGTTTACTCCTAAGTTGGTAGATAAGTAGTTGGATGCTATATTTACCAAGATATTACACAAAAACATATCTTACCATCTCAATCTACAATTTTATAATACATTTTAAGAGGTTATTGAGAAAGAAATATAGATTAATAAGTCCCTTGTCAACAAATGGATAATCAAGCTATCTTATCCAACTAGATTCAAAATTAGCATCAAGGAAAATAGAACCAAAATTAACATCATAACCATAATTATAATCCAATTAAAATACCAATTTCAACATCACCTTATGCTAATAATAATGAGAGACAAAAACCTTATAAACATAATAAGAATGTTGTTGGAAATGGGGTTACTAAATCATGCCATGTAAAAATGGTGTAAACATTAGCTATCCACTAACCTAAACCCACTAATAAACTACCACACCCATACATTTATCCAAGGTATCCATAAATACAGTAACCATAGAAACAAAACCAATTGCAATCCCATCCTCCAAAGATAAGATCGTCCAGTGCTAGATAGTTTAATGACCTTGATGAGCCTATTGAGTATGTGTTCCAAAAATTAATTTAGGTGAATATGATCAATTTAACATGTTGGAAACAAGATTAATAATAGGGGTGAATTAGTATTCAAAAAATTTCATGTAATTCCACTTAACCATACATGAATCATTCTAGTAATCATGTACATCTTAGCAAGCATAAGCATCAAATCATAAGAGCATGAAACACATGAACACAATCTATATGTGGGAAACACTATAGGGGAAGAAAAAACACTAATGAAGAAAATGGACTAAAATAATATAATATAAACATTAGTATTTATTGAAGCACCAACCTCACATGTAGCACCAACCCCAAATAGCTCAACACCAACTTAGCTAGGCTTTAGCAAGCACCCACTTTCATGGAGGAACCAACCCCCTAGATGACTAAAAACCAAATCAATCATGATATTGTTTGAGAAAATTTATAAACCATTATTAATTATATAATATATTATTATCTACTCCTTTATATCTTCACTTAGTTATGTCCCTCTCAAACTGGCCTTCAACCTTCTTTGCTCAACTAGCCCTCTTCATGACTTGGTTAGGTCTTCTTACCTTGATCTTCATATGTAAAACCTATGTTAGATATTAATAATAATTAAATGATGGTATAAATGAAATATTTATGATCACCAATGATCCATATAATTATATTACCCTCTTATACTCTCCCAGACTTAGCATTCTCTAAGCATTACCCTAAGCTCACACAAAATAGGCCTAAACTGCCTTGCTTTTATATAACTCACTTGATCATATCCTATTAAGTCATATATACATTAAAATAACTTAATTAATCCATGAATATTTTATATAATATTAAAATAACATGCCTTAATCATGAATCAATCATTACAATAGGTCGGTCATACATCCATTAGTCCTTACTCCTCTTTTAGGCTTATGGAGACCTAATAGGCCTTCTTAACAACACGTTACCCTTTGATCTTTATTTAAGAATATAAAAATACATAAAATTGAAGAATCACATCATATGAAACCCTAATAAACCTTATCCAACATAAATTTAATTCTATAACACCTTTTAGGTTTAATCACCACTTGAAACCTTACTCAAATACTGCATATAAAAGGCATGTGCATATACATAAACTCTATCTTGAACAACTAAGGTATATATTAAATTATTTTGAACAAAAAAGGAAAAAAATTAAATATTAATAAACCTAATTAACTCAAGGTCATCAAAAAATTCATCTGATGCTTCAAATTAAGGTAAATAGGCTCAAACACTTCTCTATAAGATGGTCATTTAGAACTGCCAACTGACTTCAAAACATAGTCAATAAAACATGACCATATGACATGTTATTAAATATATTAAAGGTATTTAAATTCATTAACATGATCTTATAACATCCTTATATCAACCTTAATCAATCATATTATGATTTTTAATGAAATCTATTTGTCTTATAGATCAATTTACTGACTTTCTCTCTCATAGACTCTACTCAGCTAGATAAGACATTTTGGCTTCAATGTTTAAATTTATTGAAATAAATTATAAGATTATAAAAATCATTGATATATAATTAATAACTCAAAAAACATCATCATTAATTTCAATGCATCACTCTTTCATAAAACCATATCAGGAAACATATTCTCACTTCTATCTGATTTCCTTACTGTTTGTACCACTATGTATGTTAGTGACTAGCCAACTTGGATCACTAAATTTGCACACCTAAGATATATAACCTATCCATAAATATTCATAAAAATATATACAATTATCATACTTTGATATTAATCCTCTTATCAACTTTGACTTGGTTAATTCTATCTGCTACAACAAATCTTTGAAAGACAAGCACTTTCCTAAAGGCTCTACTCACTCACCTTAGAAACCAATCACACATAGAGTGACTTGGAGAATTGGATTTAACATAAAATCACTTATATTACCATACCAAATGTTCTTAAGATTTTTATAATAATATATTCAACATCAGGTCACTATTGGGATTTTATGAGGGTTTAGACCACCTTCCAATCTTAATGATCATTCATAAAACATATCTCCTCTTTCAAAAAATCAATGCTTGGAACTTTGAGATAGAACCATTCCTCATCTACCATGAATATATTATTTTATCATGTAGATTATGAAAATGTAAAAAATAAATAAGAAAACCTTTTCAAGTAGACAAATCTTCATTATGTTCACTCAAAAAATCTTAAAATACTTTTCAATCCTCTTCTTGTAAACTATGACCTAAAACTTCATACACATACTAAAAACAACTTGATTAACCTCTATAAATGTTCACCTAATCACCCATTTCATGTAAATAGATCATGTTTCCTCATCTGGCCACCATCTCTCTTATTTATTTCTAAGCCTTGACCAACAAGTCTTATTATGCCTTGAATTTAACCTTCTAGTCAGCCTATAGAATTCACCTTGGAAACTTATTATGTTCTAATGTCTCTTATGTATGCTCAAGCATTATTATAAACTCACTCTTCTTTAGAGCATCAATATAATTTATTTATAGATACTTACATATCTTCAAATCTCAACTAGGATATTCATAGCATCTTTAGAGTTGCATATATAGATCTTCAAATTTTACCTTTTAATAATTTATAAAGTCCTTAAGACCTCATGTATAAACTCAAAGAACCTTTCTCATGCTCAAACATTGTCAAGTTTTCTTTAGAGAATTCTCTTTAGAGCATTATCATCTTCATATCTCATTCAAAGCATCTTCAGAACTACTTATATAGATCTTCAGAGCACACAACTTATTATTCAAAGCTCACTCATTTCATCAAACCACCTTAAAATACCATATCACAAGGTCTAGAGAAAGCATAAAAAGATTATTTAAATTTTTTATATTGACCTGTACTCACTCATGCTACCTCTCAATGATTTAAATCAAGATAGCATTAGTGTTATCACTCTAGAGTGCACCCTGATTAAAGGTATGCAAGCACACCCTCACTCCAACTGATATAATTAGAACTTCTTAGAGTGTGGGTTATTCTTTGATGAAAATAACCTCTAGAGAGGGTTGGTTCCCTTTAAATTTTTCAATAAATTTAACTAATATGATTTTTGGGTTGAAAAGGGAGGAGGAAATAAAAATGTAAAATCCTATCTAATGGGGTGATGCACTTGAATTATTCAAATCCTCTAAAGTTACTAAAATCAATGCACACATAATGAAATAAAACCTATAATTATGTCCTCAAGCATAAATATTTTAGATGAAGGGTTGAAAATGTCTTCAAATGACTTACAAAAGGTTGAGATAGAGAAAGATAGGTGAGGAAGGAACCTAAAAAAGGAGAAAAATCACACTTATATGTTGTTACACAATCAAATACACACTATTCTTCTTTCAAAAACTCAGATTTAGAATATAAATTCTTTTTTGATCATTGGTCCAACATATAATTTATTTCTTCCAACTTTAGGTCTCCTTATAAATGGCTTGATTAAGACAAAAAATAAGCCTTTCAAAATCTAAAATATCCTTAAGTGTAGTTTTAAAAAGGGAAAAGATTAGTCTTGGTTAACTAACTCAAGACTTAACACCTTATAAAATATTATAAAATTCAATAAAATCTTTTCCTATTACAAGATTTACATACCTTTCCAAACTTTAACATAGACGTATGGTGGTGGGGCCAAGTTGAAAGATTAAATTTTAAAATAAACCATACACTCTCCAAAAAATCTTCAAACATGCATGAATCCAAGGTTGGCATATAAGTGTGGATGGTGGGCCCATTAAAAGTCAAACATCTCTTTTTCATGGAAAACTATACCAAATATTTAAATAAGGAACTCCTTTTGATTTGTTTGAAAGTTGAGTTGAAAGATGAGATCATTCCATTTTGTATGGAAAATAAGGAAGATGTGTAACAAGCTTATCTTTTCAAGTCCAACTCAAGATCAGTCAACCTCCAATGGTCTCCACTTACTTGAAATGCTATGTCACATCTTGGATGGAGAACTCCACTTGAACTACCTAAAATGTTGAAAGTTTTAGATTGCATGAAAACCAAGGAGAAGCATGATTTCATCAAATAGTCAACTGAAGCTTTGACCAGTTGATTGTAAATAGACTTTACTTGCATGGACAAGGATCTTGATAAGTGAGAGCTATATTCAAATTGAATTTATTTCCCAACTTTCTATTCTCAGTTTCTTTATTTATTTGCATACATTCCTCTTGAATTTATATGCTTGTGGATTTTATCTCTATTTGTTCCTTGATATCCTCAAACAAAATGTCTTTGACTTTTCTATGTTTATTCCTCTTAGTTTGTCTTTCCTTTTTGGCTTTATCATTCTCAATATTCTTTTGGTTATTTTCCCATATGATTTTTTCCCTTTGTGCTTGGTCTCATAGGAACTATTCATTTCCTTCAATTTTTTTTTGAAGGAAGTATCTCAGGCCTTTGTTTCGATATTTTACTTTTGCTCAGGATTACTTCCCCTTGGCATTATCCATTTCGTTGGTTATTTTCCCATGGGCAAATTGTTTGTGGGAATTAATTTGGACTTCTTATTTTTGCACTTCCATCCCTTTTTTGAAGGAATTCCTTTAGATAATTTGTCCAAAGGAATTACTTCAGACTTTTGTCTACAACCATTTACTTGTGTCTTTTCCTTCTTCATTCAAATAGCAATTACAAAGGAATTGCCTTCTCTTCTGCCCATTTGTAAGTGACGTACCCTTCAAAAATCTTGTATAATAAATTTCCCAAAGGGCACATACCCTTTGGTATTTTTGTAATGTACCTTGAAATTATGAAGTGAACCTTCCTAAAGGGTAGATACCCTTCAGGTTTCTTTAAAATGTCCTTTTCTTGAAAATACCCATTGGTAACTTGGAGATGCCCTTTAGGTTTTCTATGAATGAACTTTCCCAAAGGGTACATGCCCTTTGGTAAAATGTAATGGATTGTTAATTTGAAAATAAGCCCCTCAAAATTTTGAATTGGCCTTTCTTTTGAAAAAGTTGGAAAGTCCTTCAAAATTCTTGAACTTGTCCTTTTGGACTTCTATTTTGAGCTTTCTCGAAGGGTAAATACACTTCAAGATGTTTTTAATGAACCTTCTCAAAGGGAATATACCCTTTGGGATTATTTAATTACACCTTTTCCCTTTGCCAAAATACCCTTTGTAATTCTTTTAGACTTTTTGGAAAGTCCTTTGAAATATATTTTCCTTTAGACAAAAATTATGAGGAAATTATTCCCACTCTTAACCTGAAAGAATTCTAAGAAAGAAAACACTTGATGTAAAGTCCAAAAAAAAACCTATACTCCTACTTTTGATCCCTTGGTTTCATCAGTAAGTGAACCTATAGGCCTATAATTCTAATCTTAAGGATGGATGTAGCTATATATACCAGTAGATTTACATGAAACTCTCCTCTTAATATATATTACTTAATGCCTAATGCATTAGTTGCCTTATCACTATGGCCTTTAAACCCTATATTAAAGAAAATATTTTATTGGTAATCAAACTCAAATGTAAGTACCTTGTTGAGTTGTATGTGGCCCTTAGATGTATGGCCTAATCAAAGAAGTACATGTTAGCATTATTCATCACCCTTTATTTTAACATAGTTCTCTCATTCAATGAATGTTTATAGGAGACTAATGTAGGGAACATCTTCTTTAGGCATAGTGGTTGTAGCTTGATTAATTATTCATTGGCTCTTATCTACCTTATGATGTCGTTCCTCCTTCAGGCCTATAAGTTAACATTATAATTATATGTGACATTTTGAGTAAGAGATATGATTTTTTTAACTTGTTGTATGTGTCTTTCCGTTGGAACACACTTGATTGTGTAACATTGTTTTAGGTCCTCATCATGACTATATTTGATACTTTGATTGCCTACATATCCCTTTATTCATGCCTTTAGAATATAATTCACCAATTTGACCAACTATATAGGCAATTTGACTATTTTAGGGAAATTTTTGAATAGTAAGAGTAGTAATTTGGCCTTGATATGCCAAATTACTATCAATTTTGGCAACTTTCAAGGTTTAACTAGCTTGCTGGTCAAATAACTAAAAAGATCTAGTTATGAAAAACTTGGACATACACTAAAAATTGGGAAAGTTGTAAACCAAAACACAAAAGATAAACTAACTCAATAACAACAACATGTGCACATGTGCACTTAGAGGAAAGGACAATAACAATACTAAAAGGAAAAACAATTGCTTCTAAAAGCATGTGGTAAATATCACTTAGAAGAATGAAACTAAAGGTAGACTATTGTGTACAAACCAACCTTCACCTTGCTGGTCCTTATGGATCAAAAGGAATGCTATTTGATGCCCTGTATAATCTTAAAATATATTTTCCATCTCTTGATAGCTCTTTTCTATAAATAAGAACAATTGGATGCTCATGTCTTCTTAATGGTATAGCTAGGATTCTAACCTCTAGTCTTAGGTATATTTATTGCAAGTATGGATCTAAGACCTAACCATAATGTTCCCAGATCTATGTATTTTGAAATAACATATTTAATTACTGATCTTGATCATGTAGGCTAACATGTTGTATCCTCTTTGTCATATCTTCAAGGTTGAACTCTAAGAGAGATGATTCTAATTTTATGACTTATTGAGACCATTTGTGTCCATACTTAGCTTCAAAAAGTGTATAAGCATCTAAAGATGATGAAAGAGGTTGATAACCATGCTTGATATGTTCAAACATGTCATCTTCTATGAAAACAACCACTTCTCACTTGGTGAAATCACTCTTCTCATCTTGTAATGGACCACATTCTAATAAAGAATACCCTAAACAAAAGATATCAAACAAATATAAAGACTTGTTCTCCTAAATTTGAATTACAATTGGAGCATAAGGCTACAAATTATCTTCAACTTCTTGTGGTAATTAGTACTAATTGTTTGTCACTTTTGTAAGTTCTTGTTCTTCATGATGGCTGCTATCCCTTATTGGATCAATAAGCTCATGGAAAACACCTTCAAGTTGAACAATTTAAGCATTTTCTTCTTGAATTTCATCATCTACTCTTAGTTAATCTTAAATTATAGTAGAAACCTCTTTAACTTCATCAATTTCATCTTTGACACTACATGTGTCAATGATGATGTCCTCCATCTACATCAACAACAACTTCTTCTTTTGCTTCAGAAAGGATAGGATCCTTATCTAAGATAGGCATCATAGATCTCTAAAAGTATTAAATAAGATGAGAAAGATCCAATGGTTATGCCATAGATTCCTAATTTTTCTCTTGAGGCTGTTGAACCTAAACAACTATCACCTCCTCTCTCTACATTGCTTCTTGAATTACTTTCCATGAAGGAAAGGATTTGGGATTTTGAGGGGGAAGAGGTGAGGGTTGAATTGCAATAGTTAATTTAGGGTTTATTTCATAATTTGAGCTTATGCTTGGTTGTTGTATTTGACTCCAAGTTGGAAACATGGGTTTAAGAGCTTCTAGTATTGTAAATATTGCATCTTAAGGAATGATTGTGAAAGTTTATTGTTTAGATGGACTTGAAATCCATGGATATTGATATGGGTTAACAAGAAATATTTATGTTTGAGACTAAAATTGTTTATCAAATAAATATTTTTTTTAAGCTGATAACTCCTCAGTAATCATTTGGCTTACCCACTTCATTTCTTATATCTCATCATGAAAATTCAAAGAGTTTTGGAAAGGTGATTGATCTTGGAATGAGTAAGGCTCATATGAATGAGGATGAAATACATATAGATCATGGTTATAAGATTGGTATGAGCTTCATACTACTGATAAGGATCTGTATACTCTTCACATGGTTGATATGGGTCATGGGGATCACAATGGAATTGTTGGTAAGGAGAAGAATGATAAAAATTTTCTTTTTAGGCTACCATGCCCTAGAAATTCATGAATATAATTGAAATTATGAACAATAATGTACCTTTACCTTGAGATGAGAGCCATAAGAGTACTAAAAACTAGATTTAAGGAGTATGTACTACAAACTAGTCCCATCGAGCATGCCAAAAAATATTATCACTCCGGAGTGCACCCTGATTGAAAGTATGTAAACACACCCTCATTCTAGCTGATAGAATTAGAGTGTGGGTGACTTTTTGATGACAAGAACATCTAGAGAGGGCTGGTTCCCTTTAGATTTTTCAATAAATTTAACTAATATGATTTTTGGGTTGAAAAGGGAGGAGGAAATAAAAATGTAAAATCCTATCTAATGGGGTGATGCACTTGAATTATTTAAACCCTCCAAAGTTATTGAAATTAATGCACACATATAATCAAATAAAATCTATAATTATGTCCTCAAGCATAAATATTTTAGATGAAGGGTTGAAAATGTCTTCAAATGACTTGAAAAAGGTTGAGATAGATAAATATAGGTGAGGAAGGTACCTAAAAAAGGAGAAAAATATCACTTATATGTTGATGCACAATCAAATACACACTATTATTCCTTCCAAAACTTAGATTTAGAATATAAATTCTTTATTGATCACTGGTCCATCTTACAATTTATTTCTTATAACTTTAGGGCTCCTTCTAAATGGCTTGATTAAGCCAAAAATTAAGCTTTTCAAAACCTAAAATATCCTTAACTGTAGTTATAAAAATGGAAAGGGTTAGTCTTGGTTAAATAACTTAAGACTTAACACCTTTTACAATATTAGAAAATTCAACAAAATCTTTTCCTTTTAAAAAATTTGCATGCCTTTCCAAACTTTGGTGTAGAAGTATGGTGGTGGGGCCAAGTTTAAAAGGTTAATCTTTAAAATAAAACATACACTCTCCAAAAAATCTTCAAACATGCATGAATCCAAGGTTGGCATAGAAGTGTGCATGATGGGAACATTGAAAGTTAAACTTCTCCTTTGCATGGAAAACTATGCCAAATATCTAAATAAGGAACTCCATTTGATTTGTTTGAAATCTAAGTTGAAAGTGTAAAAAGATTGTCTAGTCAACTCCAACTCAAGATTGGTCAACCTCCAAGGGTCTCTACTTGCATGAAATTCTATGTCACATCTTAGATAGAGAACTCCACTTGAACTACCTGAAACGTTTAAAGCTTTGGATTGCATGAAAACCAAGGAAAAGAATGATTTCATCAAATAGTCAATTGAATCTTTGACCAGTTGACTATAAATAGCCTTTAATTTCATGGACTAGGATCTTGATAAGCAAGAGATGTATTCAAATTGAATTTATTTCCCAACTTTCTATTCTCAATTTATTTATTTCTATGCATGCATTTCTCTCAGCTTTATTTGCTTGTGGCTTTTGTCTCTATTTATTCCTTGATATCCTCAAATAAAATGTCCATGACTTTTATATGTCTATTCCTCTTACTTTGTCTTTCCTTTCAAGATTTATCATTATCAATTTTCCCTTGGTTATTTTCCCATAGAAAATTTTCCCTCCGTGTTTAGTCCCAAAATAACTATTCATTTCCTTTAGAAAAAAGTCCAAAGGAATTATCTCTGGCATTTGTTTTGGTCTCTGACTTTTCCTCAGGATTACTTCGCCTTAGGATTATCCATTTCCTTCAAACTTTTACTTGGTTATTTTACCATCAACAAATTATCTACAAGAATTATTTTAGACTTCTTATTTTTGAGCTTCCCTCCCTTTTTTGAAGGAATTCATTTTGACAGTTTGTCTGAAGGAATTCCTTCAAAAATTTTGTCTGTAACCATTTGCTTGTGTCTTTTCCTTTTTCCTTTCAACAAAAAGTCCAAATGAATTTCCTTCTTTTCTACCCATATTTAAGTGACCTACCCTTTAGAAATATTATAGATGAGCTTTCTCAAAGGGTACATACCCTTTGGGATTTTTTTAATATCCCTTGAAATTTTGAAGTGAACCTTCTTGAAGGGAAGATACCCTTTAGGTTTCTTACAAACATCCTTTTTCTAAAAATTCCCTTCGACAACTTGGAGATACTTTCAGGTTTTCTATGAATGAAATTTCTTGAAGGGTACATACCCTTTAGGAAAATGTATGGACCATTCCTTTGAAAAGAATCCCTTCATAATTTTTAATTGGCCTTTCTTTTGAAAAAGTTGGAAAGTCCTTTAGACTTCTTAAATGTGTCCTTTTGGATTTCTACTTTGAGCTTTCTTGAAGGGTACATACCCTTCAATATTTTTGTAATGAACCTTCTCAAAGGTCACATACCCTTCAAGATTATTGAATTTCACCTATTCCTTTCACCGAACTACCCTTTTTAATTCTTTTGGACTTCTTGAAAAGTCCTTTGAAATCTCTTTTCCCTCAGACAAAAAGATTGAGGAAATTGTTCCCACTCTTAGCCTGAAAGAATTCTAAGAATGAAAACACTTGGGAAAGAAAACACTTGATGTACAGTCCAAAAATAACAAACCTATACTCCTAATTTTGATCACTTGATTTCATTTGTAAGTGAACCTACAGGTTTGTAAGTCTAATCTTAAGGATCATTATAGCTATATAGATTCATAGATTTACTTGAAACTATCCTCTTAATATATATTCCTTAATGTCTGATGCATTAGTTGCCTTGTCATCATGGACTTCAAGCCCTTCATTGAATTAAATGTTTAATTGGTAATCAAACTCAACTTTAGGTACCTTTTTTAGTTATAGGTGGCCCTTACATGGATGGCCTAATTAAAGAAGTGCATGTGAGCATTATTCACAATCCTTCATTTTAACATAGTTCTCTCATTCAATGAATGTGTATAGGAGACTATTGTAGGGAACATGTTATGTAGGAACAATGGTTTTAGATTGATTAATTATTCATTGGCTCTTATCTACCTTATGAATTCATTCCTCATTTCAGCCTGTAAGTTAACTTTATAACTATATATGACATTTTGAGTAGGAGATATGGTTTTTTAACTTGATGTAGGTGTCTTGCCCTTAGAACACACTTGATTGTGTATCATTATTTTAGGTCCTCATAATAATTGTATTTAATGATTTGATTGCCTACATATCCCTTTGTTAATGCCTTTAGACTATAATTCACTAGTTTGACTAGATGTATAGGGAATTTGACCATTCTGGGGAAAGTTTTGAATAGTAGGGGTAGTAATTTGGCCTTGATGGGCCAAATTACTAATAATTAGAATATTATTCAAATAGTATTATTTCATCACAAAAGAATTATTATGATGAAATAAAAACTCATTCATATACATACCTCAATGCTTAGTTGACCATGCATTTTCACAAGAAGCTTTGGCATCAATGATATTAGATTGACATCAATGAAAGAACCATGTATCTTCAAAAAAACTTTTGACATCAATGACAAAATTAAAAATAAAAGTTCAATAGTCAATGAAAATGGTCAATAATCTCTTCCTTAATTAATGATAATGTTAAATTATCCCCCCTTTGTCATTAATGGAAACATACTCATAAAAATCTATCAACCACTTTCGATGGAAATCATTTGTTAGACTTGGTTCTTGCCTTTTCTTTTCACACTTTCTGATCTTGCCCCTTTTTCTCATATTTTTTGATATTTTCCCCTCTTTGACATTAATTAAAAATTTCTTCCAAAACTATCATCTCTTTTATATTTAACTTAGATTATATAACAAATTCAACATAGATCAAGCTTAGTTAACTTACTAGAATAGTTCCCCATCAAACCATGCATACCTTCTTACTTTTATTAGTAGTAAACATCAAATATAATATATAAATATTGTATCATATAATTTCACCCTTTTGGAATATTTTTTTAGGATCTCTCACTCCCAACAACAATATTGGATCAACCTTAGGATGTGGGTATCCTGTAATGAGGTTGACCCTCTAGAGAAGGCAGACTTCCTCTTGGTACATCACCTAAAATAATAATTATGATTGAAAAATAGATAAAAATGAGGTATAGGATGATTAAAAAAACTAAAATTATGATACACCAAACTAAGTGACACTCACATAATCTTGAAACAAACTCTAATTTACCATAAGACCATCCTTGCTCACAAATTTCACAAACTAGCTAATTTGCATAATTATTTCTTAAACTAGGCTCACTAAGAAATACATGAATCAAAGAGGGGTTTTAAAAATCATACTAATCATCTATTAATGGTATAAAAAACTCAAGTTCAGACTTGAAACTAGCTTTAAAATACCTAAAAAGAGGAAGAAATAAGGACAATGGACATGGAATAACACTTCACAAACCCATCATACACAAGCTTGTTAAACACAAGTTAGAGGCAAGAGATGGGTGAAATATTTATCTTTATTAATTCAAAAGTTATTTATTAAAAATCATGATAGGTTTTTGCCTTGTCAAATGAGAATATCCTAAAAATTTGGGGCAAAAATGGGAGATATATGAGAAAAGGGGGAGAGAGAGAGAGAGGAGAAGCAAGCACTAAAAAATTAATAAATGAGACACAACCACCTTCCATGGAGTCTCAACCATTTTTGGATTGATTAGAACTAATCTTTAAAAAAATAACCTTCATTATTCCATATAGTCTTCAAGCCCTTTCATTGGCTTAGAAACACACTAGAAGACAAAAACTTTTGAGGATGATGATGTCATGATCCACTCACAAGGGAAAAGTTTCCAAAGACTTTAAAAACACATTTAATTCTCCACTTTTCTTCCCAACTCGAAAATTCTATCTAATGGATTTCTACACCCCCTTCCACTTGCTCTTCTACAAACATTTGACAAATGGTTAGTTGACTTAGCATTTGGCGCTTAAATGACCATGGAGGTTATCTTTTCAAGTTTGATTTTTGAGTCCATTTTATATTTTAAACTTCAATTTTCTCCTCAAATATGAAATAAACTCCATGAAACTTACAACTCTCATAAACTCCAATGATGGAGGTCTCAATATTTAGCCATCCTTAACCAGCTCACCTAAAACCTACTCCAATGATTATTTCACATCATAATAAGCACTTATAGAACCATAAAAGACTTAATAAGGTCCATAAAATGAATATTAGGAATAAAATTAATATTTGGGTAACCTTCAAGACCTTAAAAAATGGTATAAATCACTGTTAAACTTGTATCATTTCACAAATTATAAAAAAATATGAGTTTTCGACCCTTCAAGTTAGCTAAAAATCCTAGAAACCATTTGGTATGGATCCAAGTTACATATAATTATTATTATAGTCTCATTAGGCCTCTTCCATGGCTTTAGACTATTTCTCTCTTTGAAGACCTATAAAAATAAGCATTTTTGAGCCATTTTGGGCCTCTTAGGCACATAAACATGCCAAATTATAATACAAAAAGGTTTTACACAAGATTTATGGAGTCATATACACATTATAGGTGGTTTTTAAGTGATTATATTCCATTTTATGAACATATGAGTCCAAAAACCCAAATGGGTTAAAAAGCTCCTTTGGCAACCTAGACAGGCTCACCTTCTTGATGATTGTTCATAAAATGTAGTCTCCTATTCCACAAATTATTTAAATTTATATTTATTACATATACCATGTCAAAATCCTTTAAAATATTTGGTTCCCATGTGGAAGGTATGAAAATATACATACATAAAGATAGTGGCTTATATGGTTTGCAAGCATTCTAGACATTCTTATGCTCTTAGTGATTATTCGTAAAAATAGGGACCTTTACCAACATAAATTCATAATTAATTTTAAATTACATATGGTTACTCAAAAAATAATATAATCATTTGGCCCAAATCTTCATGGTATGAAATATACAAGCATTTGAAGAGGGGCTAAAACTGGGTGTCTTAGGCCTAAAAATATCAAACTCCTTCAAAGGACAAATATGACCTTCCCAGTGATATTATTTGATTTAAATAATATTCATGGAACCTATAACATCTGATAATACCTCTTCATGAATTCACCTTGGATTGGAAGGTCTGAGACTGTCTTTTGGTGTAATATGCCTTTAAACAAGGTTTTAGGTCTAAATGGCCAAATCTTAATATTGAATTTATTTGACACCTATAGTATTATATGAGGTTAAAAAACCATTTTTACATGTTACTTACCTGATTCAAATTATATTCTCCATCTAAAAATATCAAAAAACCAACTTTGGTCTTTATGCATATGCGACTTCTTATGGGGTTTCAAGCTTACCTGTGGGGTTTGCATGGAGTTAAGAGTTTTAAAATTATTAAAATTATTTTAATAATATTAAATTTATCCCATTATTTTTTTAAATCACTCCCATAATATTTAAAATCTTAACCATACCTTAAAACTCCAAATAGTATGCCTGCACGAATGGTGACTGTCATGAGACATGAAGGGGACTGTGTCAAGAAAATAGGAACCCAAACTTATAATATTACACTATAAAAATTATTTATAAATATTTTAGGTAATTAGGAACAATATTACCAATTTTCAAGGATTTTGGATGCATACTTTGTCCTAAAGACATATTTTACCAATGTTTAACTTGAGTTGCTTGTATGTTTCCTTCATGCCAAAACTTGTACTTAATCTAAATTTTTTATTGAAAAATTTAATTTTATAAAATATATAAGATAAAATAGGTTTAAAAAATCATATTTCACCATTTTAATACCTATCCAATTCTTAAACTCCTCATTATCACTCAAAATGGACAAATGTTTTGTTTGATCTCTAATGGTTGTATGATGACTACAAGAGGTATATGTAAGAATAATGAGTATTTTAGAATTTTTAGTACCTTAATGATGGTATTGGATGTGTTTATGGGTAATTAATACCATTATTATCAAATTTCATGATTTGACTTGACATGTAGATGCCCCAAAATGGCTAATTCCTCTAAAATAGGCTTTAATGTTGATTATGATTAGACATGGGGTTATATGTACTAAAATAGTGAATAGTTACCATTATAAAAATACCTAAAAAATATTTTGGATAGTTATATTAGGTCATAATTATTATCTCCACCAAATGTAGTGATTAGCATGTGGGCCCATTTTTCCAGAAGCTAGTAACATGTTGCCTGCTTGGTCGAATTTCAAAACTAAGTTTTCTTCCTCTTTGCCTTGGTTTGAGATATAAAAATGTGAATGTTATTTTAATATGTCACCAACATAATTTAAATTATTCCACCCTGAATTTTTCATCTCATCAAACTTATGTAACTCATGTATGACTTAACCTCTCTGAAGAACCTCATTTTGATTGTGTACAAATGGTGATGTAGGTGATGGTATTGAGGTGAATGAATGTAGATTACATTGTGAGTTATTATATCATCAACCTAAACCAAATTCAATCTCAAAATGTTATTTTTAAATATTCATACCATGATACTCCACCATGGATCACCTTGCTTAAACTACTCCTTGCCTTCTTAAAGATAGGTCTGTTGTCCCAAGTGGCTATAAGTGTGCTTCTTGGTAGAGAGATTTTAACTGAGTCTGATTGCTATTGTCCCCTCTAATTTCTTACTTATTAATGTAATCCTTTTGAATAATAATCCTTCCTTCACACCATGCTACTATGACATCACTTATGAAGATAGGCTTCTCCTTTAAACCACTTGACATCAAATTTATCCTAGCTAAAGGAAATCTTGATTATGATGGCTATAGAAGATATTCAAAAGGTTGAGATTGACTATGAAAAAGTTTTTGAGGGTCTTTACCAACATTCTTTGATTTATCCCATATTTGGAGAATTGGAAAACCAAACACATATTGGTTTTCCATATGGTGTGATATTTGATCTTTGAGAGCCTCTTAAATAAGGATTATATCGTCTTGCTAGTGTATAAGAATGAAAGCTCCAAGGTGATGTCTTTGATGTAGGTGTTATTTGAGGTATATAAAAAGTGTTTGATTTCATGCCTTTATGAGTTAAAACCACCACATTTCTATGAACCATTCATTTTAAAATAAATTCATTCAAAGACCACTTGCTCTCACCTTTCAATGCTTAGAGATAGGATTATGTACTTTGAGAAGATTCTAGGTGTGTGTTCTAAGTAAATGAGTGCTCAATTGGGTATATATTATGTGAGTTTCCTCCAAGTTCATATTAAGTAGAGGATAACCACAAAACCATCTCACATGTACCCATGTCATAATTTAATCCCTTGACAAAGGTTTCTTGAGTCTTTTCTAATAAAAGGAGTCACTTTCTTATCTGAATATATTTAAGACCTTAAACATGCTTATTTAGTCTCATTGTAATCTAAAATAAATGTACAAACCTTTAAAAACACTAGATCACACCATGCACCATCCTTAGAATCTTGACTTGCCTAGGCTTATCTACTAGCCCTTTTTTAGTTAAATCTTTCCTGTACAGACAAATGGAAGTTCACCTTGAGAAACCAAACTCCATTCCAACCAATTTCTATCCTTTTATTTCTTCCTACCAAGTTTCTTATCTTATCTCCACCTTCAAGTCACTTTTCAAGCCCCTTTTTGGTCATTATTAGGCTTAATTCGGTTTTGGTTGAGCCTAACTACACACAATACCTTGTATCTCTTACATACAGATCCATAGAGACCTAAAACTTTGTAAATAGCTTAATAGACCTTATCCCACATATTTTAACCAACTTTTACATTTTTAATATGTTTCAATCCATATATATTCCATTTTTTGTGTTATCAGCCCTAAACTAGGGTTTACATGGCCTACATAGACTTGAGAGGGTTTATAAATGGAAAATGAGTTATTAGAGTATTTTTATTAAATTTTGAATTTTTTTTTAACTCTTCCAAGCCCATATACACATTATTAATTAATTAGATAACCCTCTTGCCCATTATGTTCCACTTTTTTTTGAAGGTTCTTGGTTTCATTACGTACAAAAATAGTATGTTGGGTCTATAGGCTTCGATTTGAGGGTTTGATTTGTGGTTTTACAAAAAATTAATGTTACCAAAGTTATTTACATTATTATGACTTTTTATAACCCCATACACATATTTCAATCATTTTTTGTGTCTTAGACGCATCTATAGACCCTTTCAAACAGTCTTTGGCATGGACTATCAAACAAGGTTTTCATTACGCAACTCATGTATGGTTCACTAAGCCAAGTGGAATGAATAGTATCACATGAATAAATTTAAATACATTACTCAAAAATAAAGAGACTCACCAAGTCAGACCAAGTACTATACAATAAATAATTATGAAAACTCCTTCCTTTGACATTGTGAACATAGTCATGCTACATTTTCATATACATGAAACACACAAGATTAAAAACATTCTCTTCAACTTGAGAGGTTAAATCTATCATTTATTGGGTCTATATCCCATATTTTCATTGATATAAAAATCTAACTTGGTTTCATGTTGATTCTCATACCAATCACCAACTCTTTCCTTTTCTCACACATGTTTCTTTTAGATTCCTACCTTCACTATTCACCTTTAAACCCTGAACACATGCCCACTATAGATGAAAACCAATCCCATCATTATTTTTTAAAATCATCATGATTTCACCTAGGTTACATAGTCTTAATGACTTCTTATTATTTTTCAAAACAAATCTAAATCCATTTTGAACAGTAATTCACTATCTAAACCAAAAAGTGGTTGTAGGTGGATGTATTAGGCCATGATAAACATTGGGGTGATTTATTGAGTTTTAAAATGGTATAAAATAGTATATGAGATCCATATATCTAATTTTCTCATAAAAATCTCTTTTACAAACTTCAAACCTCCCTAAAGGTCTCTAAGAACTCATATCCACCTTCTTGATTATAGAACTATTTCAAGTGTGGATGTAGGTCTATACCTTTGTATTATGCCATTTTGAGGGGGATTAAAGTCTCACTATTAGTGCATAAACTTTTTGGCATCACCAACACTTTGGATCTTCAAAAAAACACCTTACAACCCTATAAACTTGATTTTCTCTTCAATCTTCTTCTCATTCGAAGGATAGGCTCATTAGGGTGGTTGTAGGTTATTTTAAGTGATATTATTGTGCTTAAATATTCAAGGATTCTTATTAAGTCATTAGTACCATCCATTTATTGAAACAAACTCACTCTCATATTAGAGTCTAGGTGACTTTTACCCTCTTTACATCACTAGTGTGAAGGACTGTGATATGAGTATCTATTATCTTTATTGGTTTTCCATTAATATTGTAGGTTTATTTGATGATTTTAAACCTAAAATTCACCATGATACTAAATTATAAACCTCTAATATTGTTCCATATTCAATGGATTCAATCATGTTGTAAGAAACATGACTTAGTTTCACCAAACTAGTCAGTCTTTATGCATCAAGATATATACCCCAAGAACCTTGCTACTTAGGTGAGCATTGTTAAGGAGATACCACTTAAGCTTGAGATTGTGGTTTGAATAAGATTTATTTACCATATATTATTCATTTTTTCTCATTACCCCTTTGATTCTTTACTTTAAATCCCTCCTTAGACCCTCTCCCTAGTAATAGGTCTTCTCATTTGGTACCATGTTTGAGCCCTCCAAGAGGATGGCTATAGGTGGAGATTCATATATATAACTGTCTATTACCTTAAGGTGATTTGGAGAGTTTAAAATCACCTTCATAGGATATCCTTCATCCTTGATGCTCTTACACACTTTGGTGTTCATCACAAAGATATTAGCTAGGTCATCTATAAATCAAGGCAAATATATTTATATCCTTCAAACTCTATAGCTTACTATACGAATTGTGTATCTTTTGAAATCATGATCATATGCTTGTAGGTGAAATTATGAGACACATTAATTGGTATAAAACTAATTTATTATTGGTTTTCAATATTTTTTCACTAGTAATAAGAGGTAATTAACCCAAACCTTCAAAGGGAGCATCCCCTTTCCTTTGTTCTCAAACCATGGTTGTGTATGGAGATTGGTCAAGCTACCTATATGGACTGAAGTGGAAATGACCTTTATAAATGTCACAATACAATCCTAGTGAACTTATCTTTCCTTTCAATCTCTTTGGATTAATTACTAAACTCTCTCCACGTGATAAATATGCACTCTGGTCCTTCAAGACAATATTTCACTAAAACCCATCTTGACTATTGTTTTTTCATACTCTAGGTCATCATTTTATCTCAATTTATCATGGTTATATGGTTGCATAACATCTTCTAGATTTATTATGTCCTTCATCCTCCTTGACCCCTTCTTGGTAGTGTGATTAAAGGGTGATTAAAATGATGGATGATGGTGAATGGATGGTGATGGAGTGAAAATGAATCCCTACAATAATTTAAAGGTAATGATAAACCATTAGGGATGAAATAATCAAAATTGTGGTCAAAATGAAGATAAAACCCATCACTAATAAATCCTAGATACCATGGGGGAGGTGCATACATAGGGCATAACTAGTTAAACAACTTTAAAGGTCATTAGAGGATGTAAATGGTGTCAAAATGAAACATGGGGTTCAACCAAAACCTTAAAATATGCTAACAAGGGATTTTGCAAGCTATTTATTAAACAAGGTAGGTTTTGTATGATTGGATTTATCTATATCCATTGGAAATTTGAAAATAATCACACCATCATCACCTAGTGATCATTAATTCCAATTGAATGAACCTCTTGAAATTGCTCATTACCTCCTTTCACTCTTATATAAGACAAAGACTATTGAGATGGTGTTATGCCATACAAGACTAGTCATTATTTGACCCATCAAGGATTTGATGAAACAATGAGGATTTTTTAGAAAATATCACTTGATTAAGTTTATTTTTAGTAAGGATAAGGAGGTTCATTATCCCTCTAACCCAAGTTGTGCTCTAAAGCTGATCAAATGGACCTTTCACAAGGGTAATGAGGAAAACAAGTTTTATGTCATAAGTAATTTCTTGTGAGGAATTATATGATTAAACCAATTTTAATAATTCCTATCTAGCCTTTTAATTACTCTTCTAAAACCATTATTTCTCATTGAATTTGAAAGTGAATAAAACTTTTACCCTATCTAGATGAGTAGACTATCTAGACACCCCTAAATTATTAGCAATTATTAATAAATATGTGGAGATAAACTAGACCCAAAATTCCACAAATTTTAATGATATTAATTTATTTATCACTTCCCAAAATATTTTGGCCTAACTCTCTCTTTCCTAACTGTACTAAGTGAAAACCTGAGGCTCTCATAGAGCTATCTAAAACTGCCCAAAATGATTTTTCATTAGCATGAAAAACTAGAAGTTTTCATATGAAATAATGTATTTTAAAATATTTTTTATTCTTTAAATTACATTTCCTTATGGAAACCTTATAAAATTTCTATACCTCCATTAATGGTAGAAAACCTATGTCACACCTAGTTTGTAACCAATAGGTTTTCCTTACCCCTACTAGTTCTTATGATTGAATATGATTTCATACGCCTATGATATGATATTAGGGACACCATGGATTCATTAATATGATAAATTATCCCTCACATTAGGTAAAATATTTAAAAACCTATTCAGCCAAAGCTCCAAAAGGCTCCAAAATACATCCTTTTGCTCCCAAACTCCTCTCCTCCACTCCAAATGACTTAAAATGGCCTTAAACATGTATAAATAGGCACAAAATACATAAATAGGTGGTATAAAGTCAAAACCAATTTGAATTAATCAAAAACTTACTTTTTTCACTTGAAATTTCTATTTTGAGGACCCTTAAGTCATCTAATGCACTTTTGGGGGTCTTTTGGGCATACTATCTTCTCTAGACCTAATTTTTGGATCTTTATAATCTATGATACTTTGTGAAATATCATTAATTCCCATGAATACTCAGACATGCTACACACTAGCTAGATCTTTCACTTGTAATTCAAGACCTATTTCTAGGCCTTTTTCTCAAAGTATCCAAATTCACCTTAAATCTTGATTAAAGTGTTTCAAAGGATTGAAAGTGACATTTGATATGGTCATGATGCTTATCTCTTTCCATCATTGGATCACCCACCTAAAAATAACTCTACTTAGCTTCTCAGACCACACCACGACCTCCCAAGATATTGTACTAAATCATCAAGTCATGACCAAGAAAGGATAGTCATGGGGTAAAAGGTTACTTAATGGTCCAAAAGAATGCCTTCATACATCTAGGAAAAATTTTCATATGTAGTCCAATTTTGGCCAACATTTCTAGTGACCTCTTGGGATTTCATTCCTATTATTCAATAGATTAGTTTCCTTGTCTGATCCATTAGGCATACAAGGTCATAATACTTTCTTAATAATTGATATGCATTGATACAAGGATGTCCATTTCTAAAAATCTCCTCTTGAAGAAATAAGGATTACAAGAAATAAAAACAACACTATGCCCAATACACTTAGGTAAGGAAAACACATAACTAAAAAGGACATGCACAAGGCACTTAGAGGAAAACATGAAAAACTATAAAAAAAATGTATAATATATACAATGGATGCAAAATCTTCTAGTAACAAGGATTTAGATGAATCCTATTGACTGGGATGGGTAATACCTCTATATCTAGTTGGGTAAGCTAAAAATAATTATGTTGTTTTCATCCATGGATGAAGTAAGGGCCACTCCACAAGATATTAAATTTAGTATGGTTTCCTAGCTTAGCTTTATTTGAATCCCACTAAGGACTAGATCCCCCTCTTTGAATTCCATTGTTATGGATATCTTCTTAAAGAATTTATTGAATTGAGTTTGATATGACTCTAGTGTCTTCATTTCAAGGTACCTTGTTTCTTCAAGCTCTATGAGCTCTACCATCATCACACTCATAGGTTCACTCTCCATCAACTCAAGTTGACTGGCTAACTCCAAGGTAGGTAACTCAAGAGAGATGGGTAACTTGGCTTCTCTCCCATATATAAGGAAAAATGGTGAGTTTACAATGATAACCTTGGGATTCAATCTATTATCCCATAAGGTTTTCTTTAACTTTGAATGCCATACTCTCTAATTCTCTTCCATAATCATCTTGATGATCCTTATCATGTTTTTATTTGTTGACCATGTAAGTCTATTGCCTTAGGGGTAGTAATTAGAGGATGTACTAAGGTATATGCACATTTGAATTTCCCACTCACTTTTCCTCATGGCAATAAATACTAAGGCATTATCTAAAATGATTATTACTAGTACACTAAACCTCATTATTGTACTATCATATAAGTCCAACACTATTATTTCATTAGCTTCCTTTAGAGCAATTACTTCCACCCATGTGGTGAAGTAATTAGTAATAGTGAGTACCCACTTGTGTCATCCATTGGAAGGTTGATTTATAATTCATATGAAGTCTAAACCCCACTACATGAATAGCTACTCTACTTAAATTACATTAAGAGGAAGGGCTACCAAACTTTGATTTCCTACAAAGAGATCACGCTTTTGACACTTTCTCACCCATGCATATGCATCCTTAAAGAGGTTGGACCAATAACAACTAGTGCTCATCAAATTTTTCTACTATATTCCTTGGGGAAAAATGGCCTCCTACAGGCCCATCATGGAATTGCTCCAAGAGTCTAGTTACTTGGTCATCATGTATGCACCTTAAAAGCATTTTATTTAGGTCTTTTTAAAATAAAACCCCATCAACTAATACTTAAGGTATGGATTAAATAATAAAATACCTTCTCTTTTCCCTATCCATACTTTGAGGTCACTCACCTATTATCAATAACCTTTTCATATCTGAGAACCAACTAATGTGAGTTAGAGGGGCATCTGTTTGTGAGTTATCTTGTGTCACCAAGACAACCTCTTTAAATTTAGTAAGGTCATCAACCATATGCTCACACAATATTTTACCTCTCATTAGATTAGTGATCTTAATATCTAAATCATATTCTAGACCCTTTTAATCCAACTAGCTCTCTTCTCATTCAGGTTTTTGTTAAGAAAGAAATCTCTCACTCCAAGATGAGACACCATAAGATAGATTTGGCTATTGGAGAGCATTTGTATAAATTTTTTAGGGCTTATTACCATTGAAAGGACATACTTATCTACAAAATTATACCTTTATTTATAACCTTGAATCCATTTACTAAAAAATGCAATTGTCTACTCAAGTCCTTCACCATTATTTTACATCAACATAGTTTATTTATTTTCAATATTGGAAAAGGAATACGATATGAAATCTATTGAGAAATTAGGATTTATGAGTGTAGATGCTTTAGTAATGGCTTCCTTGATGGCCTCAAATCTTATTTTTCCTTCTCTTTTCCATGTAAACACTTGATTCTCCTTCAGCATAGAAGTGATGGGTTTAACCAAGATTACAAAACCAAGTATAAACATTCTCACAAAGTTATTTTTCCAAGCAAACTCTGAAGTCCCTTTTTATGCTTGGGCAAGGACAAGGAAAATATTGAACTTATTCCATCAAGATTAATATAGAGTCCCTATTTTTAGATAATATGTCCCAATATTTTTCCCTTATGGACAAAAAACACACTTCTTGGGATTTAATGAGATCCCATACTCTCTATATCTTTTAAAAATCAATCCCAAGTGGTTCTAGTGTTCACTAGCCTTCTTAGAGAAAATTGTTATGTCATCTAGGTAGACAAGCACTATCTGATTTAGTAAACCTTTAAAATCCATGTCCATGTATTTTTGAAAAGTAGATCCATATTTTGAGATGCCAAAAGGAATTTTATAATAAGTATATGTGCCCCACATTATGGTGAAGGTAGTCTTATATTGGTCTTCTTCTCTTACTAGCACTTGGTTATACCCTAAGTACCCATCCAAAAGAGAGAAATGTTCTAAACCATCAACCATATAAAGGAGTTGTTCCATGGATGGTAAGGGGTAATGGTATTTTAAATACACCCTATCTAAGTCACTGAAGTTAACATAACTAGATCTCATCATCATTATTTATCATAGGCACCAGGTTAGCTACCCATGAGGAGTGTTTGATGGGAAAAATGATATTAGATTAAATAAATTTGGTCAAATCTTTCCTCATCAAAAATTTAATCTTTGGGCTGATATACCTTTGTTTCTACCTCACAAGTTTGGCATTGGCCTTCAACTTTATGATGTGTTGGGATAGTTTGGGATCAAAACCTCTTAGATCATTGTACTCCCAAGCAAAGATGTCTAAATATTCCTCATAAAGTTAAATTAAGTCATGATTTTCTATCTCATTTCTCACCTTTCCAAGCTTGAGAAGATTTTCCTTGAAGATAAATACTCTTTCATAGTTTTCTTCATTAGTAGACACCATTGCATTGTCTTTCCTCATGTGATCTCCTTCATGGAAAAGAGATTCAAGGGTGATTAACCATTTAGGAAGTTTATTATACCTTAGCTAAACAATTTGATCCTCATATAGATGTTGAAGTTTACCTTGGTTCATTAAAGAAAACTCATCTTCTTGTTATAGGAAACAAACAATCTGCTTATCACTATCAAATATTTGACAATGAACCTCATTGTCTAAAACTAATGGTCTCACTACCACTTTGACATGTCTCTATAATTTTGACATATTCAACTCATTTGGGATGTCAAACTAGGCCCTTATAGATGACAACCTATCAGCATGATAATTTTTCTCTCTTGTCACTACTTAGATATTGAAGGCTTCAAAGTATTTAGTCCCATACTTTGTGTTTTTAGGACTTTATTAAAGGGTTATTTATTATGTTTTGACCTCTGACTTGATGTACTATCATCTCACTATTACCATATACTTAAAACTACTATATTACCCTCTTACTAGCCCATTGAAGACCATAAATAAGGCCCTCATACTTAGTTACAATACAAGAGCCACTAAATTAGAACATGTAAGATGAAAAGTATTTATCATTAGAGGAGATATTAGCATTACACCTACACCTACACTATCCTTGTTCCTTGAGCCATCAAAGAACATTTTACATAATCACTAATACCTTCTTGTGCCCTAGTTAGGGATGGAATGAATGCATTATCTTCATGTAGGAAATAGACTCTCATATATATTTCTTCAACACCTCCCAAGGGATCAAGTAGCTAATTATCACTCCATAACTCATCCAAGAACATACTAGGTATCCCCTCATGATGAGTGTCTAGTTCTTGAAAAACAAGATGGTCATCTTCATATAGAATGGTATAATTGATATTTGGGCTACTTGGCCCATAAGGCTCAATGTGAAATTGGGAAATAGGATTGGATTTGATAGATACCTTGGTATCATACCTTGTCTTAAAATCTACGTAAGACCAATATGCTTATAGGTAACCCCTAATTTTAGCTATGTATTCTATAGATAAGTATAGAGAAAAGTGAGGAGAAACCTTTAGAACCACTTCATATTGATCCCATAAAAAACTAGGACAAGCATGTACGATCAATTTTAGACCTTTGATATTAATAGATGGTTTGGTAGAGGACCTATCAAGCTACAAAACTCCCTTAAATTAGGGTTCATACTTCAAACCAAGCTGATATACTATTGACTTTTACATGACTGAAGTACTTATTCCACTATCTACCATGAAATTATGTAAGATTTTTTTTCAAATGATTACATAAATTTATAAGAGAAGAGGTTTAATAACCTTGTTTGATTATCCCTAATTAGGCCCTTTGGTTGCCTTGGTGAAAACTATGTTTTCCTTACTTGGTGGCTTATGAAAAACATTAATCTTTGATAAACCTTCTTAAAGGATATCCACCTAACTAGGCATATAAATAATGTACAACATAGTAATAATCACATTATACTTATTCATTTACTCAAAAATATTTATGGGAAAATAACCAACCTTTACTAGTGTTTTGGGAGACATAACCATGTTTTGGACATGTGAATTATAGGATACAAAAGTCTTTCTTAGATTCTATTTTTTTGAGCTATTAGAACCTTTGGGGTAGATTAGGTTCATTTATATTTGATAGTAATATAGTAAGATTAGGATACTCTTTGATTTCTTCTTGGTTTCCCTCTATGTTCTTTCTTTTGAACCTTGTATTGGCTGCCACTGGGATGTTTGTTTGGCTAAAACTAGATTATTGATTGAAAGCATAACATTATTCCTACTCATATTTAACCATTATAACACTTAATTGGTTTGGTCCTTCATTATTCCTTTAGATGTATTGAGTTCCTTGTAGTTTTGTCATCATAGGCACTTTTGTATTCTAATCCATAATAGCTTGTTCGAATCCATAGATAGTCCCTACTACCACTGATCATTAAAACCCTGATTGAACTTGAAATTTGGGATAATATCTTTCTTAAATGATTGATTTTAAGGAATAGTACCCTCACATTATTGATAAATGTTATTCTAAATAGGAGCCAAATTATTTAAATTACTTGTAGCATTAGGATTGTAATTGTTTTTAATAACATAGTTAGGTTGCTCTTATCCTAGTCCTTGGAGATTTCCCTTATAGAGTGGATTATTGGCTTGATAAGAATGTTAAGGTTGATGTGGTGCCTAATAAGGTATATTAAAATGGTATTTATACATATACACATTCATTAATTCATTTCCCAAGTATTGAAACATGCTCTTAAGTTCTTGGAAGTTTTTGTGTTCTTAGGAGTCACTAGATTGAGTAGTTGAAATAATTTCCTACTTCAGTGTAGGTATGAAAAAAAAATTGGCATAGGGGTAATGATAGTAATGGGAGGAATGATGATAGGATGTGGTTTAATATTATGAAACAAAGGAATTGGTGGCCTTGTTGAAAGCTTGTTATCTTATACTAGACTATTTTATGCTCTGATTACCACCTCATAAGCATCTAATACTATGTTTCCTCCCATAGATTGAATCATCACTATAATTTCACTATTAAGATATTTCAAATAATAGAGGAAAGAATAGTTAAGAGTAGGCATAATATATATTTAAATCCTATCCCATGTATTTTGAAACTTGGTATTGAAATCTTGCATAACCTCTTGGGCAACCCTCTTAACTGTAGTTAACTATTTAGCAAGTGACAAGTGGTCACTCTTGTCTTTAAACCTTTTAAAAAAGGCATCACCTAACTAATAACATGATGTGATAGAGTTATAAGTAATGTTTCTATACCAAATCATGGCCTTACCCTTGAAATATCTAGCCAATAACCTAATAACCACATTTTCTTCACTGATGTCATGAATATTGCAAAAAATAGCTATATCTCTAATGCACTCAGAAACAATTTTAGAATTATCTCTCATGAAGTAAGGAATACTTTTAAGGGTTGCCACTAGGATAAGGTCATATTGATTTAGGTACAAAAGAACTTGACCATTGAAGGCCATAAAAGGAAAAGATATATGGGTAGCCATGGTAGTGAAAGGGACCAACAAAGATATTCTTGTAGAGGTAAACTTGGAAAGTGGTTTAGGAGGAAAGTTTCCCTTATAGGGGCGAGTGCTAGAAAATCTTAACCTTATTGCTAAGTCTAAAGGTAATTCAAAAAATTCAAAAGGAATACCTCTATAAGATAATATTTTATTCACCTTTATCATGAAATATAGGTACTACTCTACCACTAGAATGTTGAGTGTTCTTTAGTCTCTAGATTCTTAAATATGAAAGTTATAACCACTAAAAATTGATCAAACCAACATCAAACTTGACTAATATTATTCAAAATTTATCCTACAAAGCATGCCAAAAACTATTATGGAATATAATTTCACCCTTTTCAGAGATTTTTTTAGTCTCTCTCATTCCTAGCTATAATATTGGATCGACCTCAGGCTGTGGGTATCTTGTAATGAGTTTGAACCTATAGACAAGGCTAACTTCCTCTTGGTAGATCACCTAAACTAATATTTTTTCTTGGAAAAGGGATAGAAAGGTTATATAAGATGACTAATAACACTAAAATGGTAATACACAAAATTAAGTGACACTCACATAATATTGAAACAAAGACTAATTCAACATAAGGCAATCCTTGCTCACACAATCTCACAAACTAGCTAATTTTCAAAAGTATTTCTTAAACTAGTCTCACTAAGTAATACATGAATCAAAGATGAGTTCTAAAAATCACACCAATCATCCATTAATGGTAAAAAAATCTCAATTTCATAATTGAAACTATCTTGAAAACACCTAAAAATAGGCAAGAAAGAATGATAATGGACATGGAAGAACATTTCTTCACAAAACCATCATATAAAAACTTGCTAAATTTTTTTTTGAGGTAAGTGATATATTAAAAATACCATTTATTTCTTAAAAAGGTATTTATTACAATTTTTGAATGGGTTTTTCCTTATCAAATGAGAATATCATATAAAAATGGGGGAGAAATGGGAGATATAAGAGAAAAGCAGAAGAGAGATAGGAGAAGCAAGCACTTAGAATTCAATAAATGAGACACAAAAACATTACATGGAATATCAAAAACTTTTGGATCAATTATCACTAATTCTTCCTCAAAAAAATAATCCTCATTAATCCAAATAATCTTCAAACCCTCTAATTGGCTTAGAAACACACTAGAAGTCAAAAACTTTTAAGGATGATGATGTAATAATCCACTCACAAGGGAAAAGTATCCAAATAATTTGAAAACACATAGAATGTTCCACTTGTATTCCCAACCTACAATATTCTCTCTCTTGGAATTCTACACCCCCTCCACTTGCTCTTCTAAAAGCATTTAGTAAATGGTTAATTGACTTGGCATTTGGTGCTTAACTGACCATGGAGGTTATCTTTTTGGAGTTTGATTTTTGAGTCTATTTTCTATTTTTAAATTCAATTTTCTCCTAAAACCTATAATAAACTCCATGAAACTTGCAACTCTCATAGACTCCATTGATGGATGTCTCAATCTTGAGCCATCCTCAACCAACTGACCTGAAACCTATTCCCAAGACCATTTGGCATGATAAGAACCAATTTTGGAACTATAGAAGACTACTTGAAATGTATATCATGTTTATGAGGAATAAAATGAAGATTTAGACAACCTTAAGGACCTACAACAATTGAGAACATCACCATTAAACCTACAACATTTTACAAATTATCAAAAAACATGAGTTTTTAATTGTTAAGCTCAACTAGGTACCATATAAACCCTTTGGTATATCTAAAAGTTCAATATAATGATGATTTAAGTCCTATTAGGATTCTTCCATGGTTTTAGACCATTTCTCTCTTTGAATACCTATAAAAATAAGCATTTTATAGCTATTTTGGGCCTCCTAGGCACACAAATGTGCCAAATGATTTTATAAAATAAGGTTTTACATGAGATTGAAAGATTCAAATCAACCACTAAATTATTTAATCACCTTAAAAAACACTTGTATATTATACAATAATTTTTGATCTACTCCACCTCTTCACCTAGTTTTATCCCTCTCAAACTAGCCTTCAACCTTCTTCACTCAACTAGCCCTCTTCTTGACTTGATTAGGTCTTCTAACCTTGATATTCATATGATTAACCTATATTAGACATTAATAACACTTAAATAATGGTTTAAATGATCTAATTACTATCACCAATTATATATATCATTTACTTATATTTTATTCTCCCCCACACTTGTAAGGATGCATCAACCACCTAATTATTTGATCACCTTCAAAAACCTTTGTTTATTATACAACAAATTTTTATCTACTCCTTCATCTCTTCACTCATTTTTATCCCTCTAAAACTAGCCTTCAACCTTCTTCGCTCAACTAGCCCTATTCTTGACTTGATTAGGTCTTTTGACGTTGATATTCATATGCATAACCTCTATTAGACATTAATAAAAATTATCTGATGGTTCACATGATCTATTTTTTATCACCAATGATTTATATCATTCACTTATCCTATTATTCTCTCCCACATTTATCATTTTCTAAGCATTTCCTAAGCTCAAATAAAATAAGCCTAAACTAACTTGCTTTTATTTAAGTCACTTGATCATATACTTCTTAGTCAGATATACATTCAAATAAATTATGTTTTCCATATGTAAATTTTATAATATTAAAAAACATTCATTAATCATGAATCAATCACTATAATAGGTTGGTCATACATCAATTATCCCTTACTCCTCTTTTACGCTTATGGAGACCTAATAGGCCTTCTTAATAACATGTTACCCTTTGATATTTATTGAAGCATATCCAAACACCTCACATGAAAATAATACTTAATATTCCAATCCAATATACCTTATACAACTTCAATTTATTTCTATAACACCTTTTAGGATTAATCACCACTAAAACCCTTACTCAAATCACTCTATATAAAAGGCTTGTGCATATACAAAAACTCTATCTTTAGCAATTGAGACATATACTAAATTTTTCCTAAAAAAATAGAAAAAAATACATATTAATAAAACTCATGACCTTAGGGTCATCAAAAACTTAAAATTTTATGTTTCGACTTAGGTTAAATATGCTCAAACACTTCTACACAAGATGTTCACTTACAACTACCATCTGACTCCAAAACACAATCAAGGAAACATGAACATCTGACACATGATTGAATATATTATAGTAATTTTAATGCATTTATATAATATTATAGAAAAATCAAATAAACATAAATCAATTATATTATTATCTTTAATGAAAACTATTAGTCTTACAAACCAATTTACTAACTTTATCTCTCATAAATTGTACTCAACCAAATAAGCCATTTTGGCTTCAATGTTTCAATCTATTATACAAACCTCTAATATTTTGAAAATAATGTATAGATAATTAGATACCTAAAAAAAAACATCATTTATTTAAATACATCACTCTTTCATTAAAAAACATCAAGAAACATCTTCTCACTTCTATATGATTTCCTTACTATCTACTCGACTAGGTGTTTTAGTAACTTACCAGCTTGGATCACCAAAAACTATCCATAAATATTCATGAACAATAGATGAAAGTATCATACTTTTATCTTCATCCTCTTCACAACTTTTAATCGATCAACTCTATCTACTACAATAAATCTTTGAAAGATAAGTACTTTCCTATAGGGTTTGCTCACTCACCTAAGAAACCAATCAGACATTGAGATGATTGGGAGAGTTTAATTAAAAATAAAAAAAATTATAACCATACCAAACATTTTTTAGATATTTATAATAAGATCTTCAATATCGACTCACTCTTAGGGTTTTATGAGGGTTTATACTATCTAGTCTTAATTATCATTCATAAAACTTAGGTCCTATTTTTAGAAACCAATTCTTGGAAATTTGAGATAAAACCTTCATAATATACCATGAATAACTTAGGTTATCATTAATGTGTTGTAAATTTTAATTATCATTGATAAAAACCTTTTCAAGTAGACAACTCTTCATTTATAGATTGTAGAATTTTTGAAATACTTTTCAAGCATCTTCTTGTAAACTATGACCTAAAACTTCATGCACATAATAAAAAAAATTGAATCACCTCTATTAATGTTCATCTTCTCACCCATGTCATGGAAATTGTTATTGTTTCCTCATCTATCTACCATCTCTTTTCTTGATTTCTAAGTCCTGACCAACAAGTCTTATTATGCCTTGAATTTGACCTTCTAGTCACCTTATAGACCTCACATTAGAACTTTCCTATGTTACAATGTCTCTTATGTATGCTCAATAAATATTACACACTCACTCTTATTTGGATATTGAATATAAATTATTTGTAGATAGTTATGGATCTTCAAAACTCGATTGGGTTCTTCTAGCATCTTTGGAGCTACATATACAAATCTTTGGAGCTAACATTCTAATAATTTCCAAGGTCCTCAACACCTAATGTAAAAACTCAAAAAAAGTCTCTCATGCTCAAACACTATCAAGTGTTATTTAGATCATTCTCTTTGGAGAATTATCATCTTTATAGATCATTTAGCACATCCTTAGAACTAATTACATATATCTTTGGAGCACACAACTTCTTTTTTAGAGCTAACTCATCTCATCATAGGACCCACAAATACCATCTCATAGGGTCTAGACAAAGTATTACAATATGTTTTAAATTTTTTATACTAACTTGTACTAACTCATGCTAATTCTCAATGATTTCACTCAAACTAACATTAGAACATTCTTCAAAAAAATAGTCTTTCATCATAGTAACATCACTGATTATGCTAACAATAAAACTCATTGATATACATACCTCAAGGCTTACTTGATCATGAATTTTCATAAGAACCTTTGAAATCAGTTATATTAGATTGAAATAAATGAAATAACCATGCATATTCAAAATAACTTTTAACATCAATGACAACATTAAATATCAAAGCTCAACACTCAATGATAATGATCAATAATATCCTTCTTAATCAATGAAAATGTTCATAAGAGCAATACTAAATCTATTTATTAAATTAATTCCTTTTAGATTGGTTTAAATAACATGAATTTTTTGAGTATCATTGAGTCAAAGGAAATTCTATACATTAGTGCATCTAACTTAGGTATTTGATTGAGAATATGCTAGAAAATGGAGATATACAAAGAAACACCCATGCTCCTATGACCAATTATAACATGGGAATCTATCAAAATCCATTTTACCAATTTAAAAATAAAAAAATCTAGTAGTAGTACCAAAAATTAAAAAAATAATGGCAAAGAATTCCATTACAAAATTAATAACAATGTTAGCTACAACCATAGAAGAATGGTCATAACTAAGGGAAAACTAACCAATCTACCTAAGGAGGCCATCATGCCATTATGTATACCTATAAAAATGTTTTAGTAAATGTTTTAGGTGGTCATGTTAACACTATTACCATTAACCCTCATCCAAATACCAATATACCAAGACCTTCCCTTGACACTACCTATCAGTCAAATAATACCTACCAACCCCATTATTTTTATAATTCTTAATTAGACCATGTTATCTATCAAGCTCAACACTACATTAAAATTACCATTACAATCCCTATTACCTCCCAAATCTAATTACCAAGATCACTATTAAGGGACCTTATCCAAATACCATGAATGATCCCATTCATCCTTCCATGCTTATTATAAAAAACCAACTACAAAAATTGAGGAGAAGACCTATGATATTGTGGAGTAGCTAAGAGGACATCTTCATAAATATCCATCATGGATTTACTATGTACATCTAGAATTCATAAAGAGATCCTAAATGAGTACTTGAGCCAATCCCTTATACAAGATGATGTCACTCTAGATAAGTTCTAAGCTATGATAGGACACTTGGCCCCTGACCAACATCTTACCTTTAACCAAAGTGACATGTCATCCTTGGGCCCACTACATAATAACCCATTGTACATTGAGGTAGGTATAATAAATAATAAAGTTAAATATATCCTTATATGCAATGGTTTGGGACTCAACATTATGCCTCCAAATTTAATCAAACATCTTGGATATACAAGAACTAATTTACATCCATATGCCCTTTTTATCAAGGTGTATGATAATGAGGAATAGGAATCTCAAGGTACTATTAGATTTCTATTGGTCATTGTGCCTTTGATCCATGACACTCTATTTCATGTTTTGGAAATAAAATTATCTTATAATCTATTATTGGGTTGACCTTAGATCCATGAAATCAAGGGCATAGCTTCCATATTGCATCAATATATAAAATTTCCCCATTTAGGAATGGAAGTGACTTTACTAGATGATCTCAAGATATATTAGTATTTTAAACATATCAAGGTCAAGTATAAGAGCTATAAATATAAATTTGGCATGAATTATATGCCCAAATCATAAGGAAGAAGAGATGAGAAAGGAAAATCTATTAAATCGGGACTAGAAGCCAATTACATTGACCTAGATAACCTAGTTTTTACCTCATCTACACCTCCACCTGACATTGTTAATCACTTTTATATATCTTGAAAGGTTATTTGATAATATATTACCCATGATTCATTAAAAATTACCAATTTTCCACAAAATTATATGGGAGACCCAAGGCCAAGACTACTCACATATAGTGGCAGATTAAGGGAAAATCTCATCTTGCCAAACCCATTATTTTCAAATTGGCCCCTATCCTAAAATAGAAGCCCTTAAGAAAAGATGATTAATGGATTTATATTGATGAGTTAGCTTACTATTACCAATGTACAAAGTATCATATTCCTAACTAGATTATGGATCATTGAGCATATGAAGCCAAAAGTTTGCGGATACATCAAAAAAGAATAATCAAGCCAATATCAATGACCAAGTATAAGGTAACCCATGGTATTGTATTTAAACTTCCTAGGGGTGGGCCCACCTACCTTATTTGGGTTCCAACACCATCAACTATTGAATATGATGTTATTATTAATGTATGGTCTAATTATAACATCTATGATGACCTTGTAAATACAAATTTTTTTAAACCCCATGTTATTTGTATTATTAACCCTATTTATTTCCATTCACCTATTACCCTTTATAACCTATAGTTTATAGATAGGAACCAACAAGAGTTGACAATGCCATTAGATGAGTTTGGAAATGTTGAGACCATATATGTCTTTCTAGGATTGAGGAATCACATTCCCCTTGGAGATCACAAGCAAGAATTTTATATTAAATTAGATATTATTGCCTATTTTGGAGAGAGGGTGAACATCCTTATCCATAAACAAAAATAAAATCAAACATTAAGTTTTAAAAGTGAAAACCTCATTGAGGCACTTTCTAACCATGGTAAAAGTAAATAAAAAGGCAAGTCTCTTGATGAAAATTAGTTTATGGTGATGTTAAACATGTATGTTCTCCCCTCTTCCATGAATAATAGGAGACCTATACTCATAATATTATTTATGGATCTCAAATTAGTACTAAACAGTGGCAAGATTTTACACAGACTATTCAAGAGTACCCTGAAGTGTTTTTTTCATGGCTTTTACCAACATTAGGAGATTTTGATGCATTCTACTTGGGAGTATTAGATGATCAAATTAATCTAGAGGAATTTTCCATTGCCAACTATTTTACCTCTTTACCATTTATTTTAGAATATGCTTCTACACTTTTTATGGAAGACACTTCAAAAGTTAATATTGGGACTCTACAGGACCCAAAGTGAATCAAACTAGGCATGTCCCTCACTGAAGATGAACGTGAAGTTTTTAAATCCCTTCTAAGGGAGTTTGTTGACATATTTACATGGGAATATTCATATATGCCAAGTTTATAGCCCACCTTAGTTGTAAACTATCTTGTTATTCATCCTAATGTTAAGCCTATTAAGCAAAAGTTACATAAGATGCATCCTCATATTGTTGTGCTAGTCAAGAAAGAGTTGGATAAAATCTTAAACATGATATACATAAAGCCAATTTATTATTCAAATTTTATTTCCAACATTATGTCGATAAGCAAGAAACATAAGGTATCAAAATCTACACTAACTTTTAGGATATAATAAAGCCTACCCAAAAGATAAATTTCCTCTACCAAACATTGGCATGATAGTCAAATCAATAACTAGATATGAAATGCTTTCTCTTATTGATAAATTTTCAAGATATATCTAGAGCATAATTACACCACAATTCCATCACAAAACAATGTTCACAATTCCATGGGGAAAGTTTTCTTATCAAGTGATGTTGTTTAGAATCAAGAATATAGGAGCCACTAACTAATGAGCCATGATAGTGATTTCTTATGATATGATGCATGACATCATTAAGAACAATGTTGATGACATTTTGGGTAAATGAAAGACCTCTGTTAATTATCTAATTGTACTATAAATAATCTTTGAGATATTTTATGAGTACAATGTCAAGCTTATTCTAATGAAGTGTGTATTTGGCATTAATTTTAGCAAATTATTAGGCTTCATTATCTCTCATAGGGGTGTTAAATTTTATCTAGATAAATTTTTATCCATTACTAAAATGCCACCACCATCTACCTTGAAGTAGCTCCATAATTTTTAGGAAAAGGTCATGTCAATCCAACACTTCATATCATAGTTAACCAAAAAATGACATCTATTTATGAACTTGCTAAATAAGGTAATTAAGTTCTCCTAAAATAAAGAGTTCTAAAAAGTGTTTGAATATATTAAGGAATATCTAGGAAATCCACCTATTTTATTACCATCGATGCCACATTGTTACTAGACCTATTAGCAATTGAAAATGCCCTAGGGGCACTTTTGGCACAACAAAATGAACATGTTAAATAACATGTTATTTATTATCTAAGATGAACACTAGTTATGTATGAGCACAATTATATGCTAATTAAAAAAAGCCTTTTTAGCAATGGTGTTCATATCCCAAAAGTTACGTCATTACATGTTGAACAATAAGGCCATTATTATTGCTAAAGTAGATTTACTCAAGTATCTACTTTCCAAAATAGCTCTACATGGCTACATGGGAAAGTGGATGATGATTTTGAGTGAAATTGAAATAGAATATGCCAATTAGAAGGCCATTAAGGGGAAGTAATCAAAGATTAGCTTGTAAAATCTCCTCTTCACAATACTCAACCACTTACATTTATATTTTTAGATGAATCCATCATGACTATTGTATAATTAGAAGAACTTCCTTGGATAGAACAATGGAAGACATACTTTTATTATTCATTCACATCTCATTGATCATGTATTATAATGTTGTTTATCATGTCATGGGGGATATCATTACCAATTCCTTTCACATTAGTTTCCCCTATACCAATAACATGGACAAGTATGAATCACTCCTTACAAGGCTTCATCAAGCCATACCATAGAACACATATCATTTATTAGTTCATGTTGATTCTCATCTAATCATCAATCAAGTTAAAATACAATATGAGATGAAGGATAATAAATTGGTATTATATAAATACATGGTTGATACTCTCAATAGTAAATTTCTAACATTCAGTTTGAAAGAATACTTTGATCTAGTAATAGAATAATCGGTGTCATGGCCATATTGGCTCCATGATTTAGATCACCAATGGAGCTAGGGATTATCAAATTTTTATAGATAATTTCCTACCACTGGCATATGAACAATAAATTATTGAGATGGTTTACGACATTATTGGTCCCATGTCTCCCTAGTATTTTGAAATATATGCCTATTTCCAAGACCAAACCATTCCACCTAATCTATCACATAAGAAACACAAATACTTCATCCATAAATCATCTTGTTCTACCTTACTCAGACTAACCTTGCATCATAGAAGCTATGATGGAACTCTTATTCATTTTTTACCTTCAGCAAAATCCATATTAGCATTGAGGTAAGTTAATGAAAGAGTGTGTAGCACCCACATCAATAGGGTAATATTTTCCAAAATTATCCTATGTACTAGTTATTACTAGTTGAATATGAAAATATATGTAATTACATATGTGAAAAGGTGTGTAAGTAGTGTCAAAAACATGCTAAACTAATTCATGATCCATCTAACACACTCAAATAATTGATAAAACCATGGGCATTCTCAATGTAGGTAATTGAAATCATAGATCTGATTAATCCTATATCCTTAGATGGCCATAAACATGTCATAATGGCTACCAAATATTTCACTTAATGGGTGAAAACCATTTCACTCACCTATATAACCGATAAGCAGTTATCCAAGTTTATATTCAACCATCTCATTTGTTGTTATGGTATCACCTCTGATATTAATCTAATAATGTTTGATAATTTAAAAACAAATATATGAAAACACTTTGTACCCAATACCATATAACATAACATTTCTCTACCACCTACTACCCACAAGGAAATGACTAATCTAAGTCTTATAACAAAACCATTGTCAATATTATGAAGAAGATTAGTAATGATGTTGGTCATAACTATCACTTTCAACTATTTAATTCCCTTTGGGAACACCATACCACATTCCATACTCCAAGAGTAGTGAACCCTTATTCCCTTATTTATGAAAATAAGGCCATTCTTTTTGTTGAGGTCAAGTTGCCTTCTCTTTGGATTTCACTACATCACATCATTGATGATGAGGATTATAGAGTAGCTTGCTTAAAATAGCTAGAAATACTTGATGTAAACTACATGGAGACATTGAATAAAATTTAGGCATATCCAAATAGAATATGAGGTAAATGCAATTGGCAAATCAAACATCATGAATTATGTATACACTTAGTTTTGGCCACTTCTCTGCCTAAACTGAAATTCAAATCAATTTCTATCAAATGATGTAATTTAATCCTAAAAACTACTTGAATTTAAAAAAATCATATATGTAATGGATTTAATTAATTATAAACATGATTAGGATATTTTTTTTCATATTACCCTATATACACCAATAACCTAGTTTAGTTTCAATTCTAGTGAAATTATGACCTAGTAATTTGATAGTTTTGGCTTGTCGAGCTATTAATTGAAAAAAAATTTAAAATAATTACCAAAATACAAAAAGAACTATATTTTTTTAATTAAATTGAAAATATTATTTAACTTGCCTAAGCAAAAATTCCAAATCAAATTAGTGAATTTCATTTAACAAAAAAAGTATTTTTAGCTAAATATGAAGTCAAAGGTCAAAGGAGTTATTATAGTGATTTATTATTTCCTAAATATTCTAAAATTATTATTCACAACCTCATAAATATCTAAAGTGAGTTTTCATGCCTCACAAATATCTGAAACTGATGTGTCAAAATTTCATGAGTGATTTGACTCAACCAAAGGTTTGCCTAACTCAACCTAGGCTATTTTAGACTCAACTAAAGTTAGAATTTAACCTGACCTCCCTAGGGTTATAGTTAGTCCTTATAGCTATAAATATAAGTTCACACACCATATTATAACAAAATTTTGTGTAAGGTTATTATGTTAAAATACCTTAAAGAATCCATTGAGAGTAGTGTTGTAATGCCAAATTTATGTCAAGCTTCACACCAAGCCACATGTGACCATTAGATAATTTCTACCACCATAGATAAGCATTGAAAAAATAAAATAATTATAATAATACAATAATGAACATCCTTATGCCAATAATTAGACATCAAAATAAACAAAGGAGGTAAATTAATTTTATCTTTATTTTGTAATCTTCTTTACTATGTTATGCTCTCCCTAGTTCTTAGGAAAGAGTGTTTAGTTCTTGTGTATTGTTATGATTGATTTTTTTATTATTTGTATTAACAATGAACTAATCAATATTCATGTGCTCCTCAAACTCCTTAGATACATAATGTTGTGCTTAGTGGGAAATTATGTATCTTAGGAGTTTGAAGAGCACATAAATGATGATTAGTTCCCTAATAGACTAGATTGTAAAAAATTAAGAATAAAAATACACTAAAACTAAACATTCTTGCCTACTAACTATGGAGAGCATAACATAGTAAACAAGATCACAAAATAGAGATAAAAACAACACAAGTAATTTACCTCCTTTGTCAAATTTGATGTCTACTTATTGGCATAAGGATGTTCATGCTCAGAATATGACAATTAGAGTCTTCTAGTAATGCTTCTCCATGGTGGTAGCATTTTTCCAATGTTCACTTCTATATTGGTATGAATATTTGCATAAAATGAGCATTATAACACTTCTCGCAATGTATTCTTAAATGTATTCCAATAGAATAACCTTACACACAAAATATTGTTGGCATATAGTGTGGGCATTTATATTTATATCTCTAAGAACTAAATCTAACCCTAGGGAGGTTAGGTTAAATTATATCTTTGGTTGAGTCTAAAAATATCCTATGTTGAGTCAAGTTAACCCTAAGTTGGGTCAAAACACTCATGAAATCTAGATACCTTAGTTTCAAATATTTTTGAGGATTCACAACTCATTTTATATATTTGTGAGGTTGTGACTCATAATTTTGGAATATTTAGGAAATAATAAATCACTTTATTATCTCCTTTGACCTTTGACTTCATATCTAGCTAAAAATTCCTTTTTTCATAAATGAAAAATTCACTAATTCAACTTGGAGTTGTTACTTGGATAAGTTAATTAAGATTTTAAATGTAAAAAATCTTGATTAGAGATTTTTGGTTTATAGAAAATATTCTAAATGGTTTGAATTAATATCTCAATAGGCCAAAAATGTCAAATTACTAGGTTATACTTTGACTAGGTTTAAAACCAAAGTAGGTTATTAGTGCATATAGGGTAATACACCAAATAAACTAGCCTCATTTATAAGCAGTTAAATCCCTTAAATAGATGAATTTGGGTAATTTACATGATTTTTAGGGTTAAATTATGTCATTTATTAGAAATTCATTTGAATCCTATTTTAGATATAAAAGAGGCCAAAATTAAATGTATACAAATTTGAGATTGGGGACCTTGTGTTAAAATAAAATCAAACAAATGTCAATGCCAAGATAAATAAGGAAAGTTCCAACCTAGATGATAAAGTGTTATGTATTTATTACTAACTATGGTTCTATAACGTACAAGATATCCACACTAGAAGGAGATGGACTTGATGAAATGATGAAAATAATGCACCTCAAACATTTTTATACTTAAGGGACTCAAATTATTATTTATAAGGATAATTTAAGTTACTCCACAATATAAATATTCTTTATATGGATACCTTATACCATTCTACCATTCCATTAATAACCCCTTGACATCCAGTTATTTTTACCTAACCCTATCTATCACATTTGCCCTTGGTACTGATTCAATTGTACTTCAAGCACATTTAATGTTTGATGACATTTAGTTCCAACCATTATTTTAGAATCAAATGTTTGAATGGTAGTATATGAAAGCAGTATGATATTAGTATTTAAATTTTTTTCCTTTATTTTTTTCATGTTTGTTACTTGTGATACTAATTATAATTGCCTATACACAAATTAGTACCATTGACCCTTTGCCATCACTTCCTAATTATAACTACCTTTAGGTAAATTAGGAACCCCATTAAAATGCATTAATCTATAAACTTGACATAATTATTTTCATACCTTGACATTTACCTATATCTAAACTTGTTGGTACTTAGATTATTTTTATGTAAAGTGGAAATATTTTGACTTGAGGTCCTATGGGACTATGTATGTTGTGCTCGATTTATGTTGATTCTAGATAAATCACCCCTTTTTCACACTCACCATTTTGTGAGAATTTTTCTCTGAAATCTCTCACCATTTTAAGAGAACCCTTAGACAATGCTCTCATTATTTTATGATCATATTTTCAAGCCACACTCTTTCCATTTTATGAGTTAGAATGTGTTGTTTCCTGTGATTCCTAATTGAGTTGAGATACTTAAAACATAAAACTAAAAACATTGGAATAAATTCCATACATCACTCATTGTAAAGGCATAAATACAATATCTTGATGTCTATTTAGACTAATTAGGTAGTTCTCAATATTTTTTAAGGTCAGATCAATCACCTTTGATTGAATGTTCTCACCATTTTTTGAGCACCATAAACCACACTCTCCTTATTTTATGAGTTGGACCATTTTGTATCTCATGATTATTTATTGAGTTGAGATACATAAAAATTACAAGAACATTTTTAACATTTCAAAACCCCTAAACATTTAAAAAAGTCTTAAGAAATCTCTAAAAATCATGAAATCATTAAACTTAGCTTAGAATTTCCATATGATATATAAATCTATAAAAATTTTATGGGATAAACTTTCTTACCTATCCAGCATAATTTCTAAACCACAATAGCCTTTTTCCTCCCATCTCTATGAGAACTGCATCGACCTGAGGTCTATATAGACTATATAGGTAGCCCTTAGATACATGGTGTATCTCAGGTTAAATCAGCCACCACCTTCATTTATTTTTTGAGCACTTGTTTGATTTAAGGATTTTGGTAATCCTAGTTATTTCATAAGTGACCACTTATATTTTAATTTCTCCATATCTATTGGTCTTAGCCACATTCTCTCACTATTATATGAGTTGATGTTATCAACATTGTGTGTTCAAATTTGATGCACCATTGGCCACTTAGATTTTATTACACTCTCATTATTTGTGAGGAATTTATATTTGAATACTCTCACCATTTTACAAGTAACCTCAGCCAAAAATGTTTCCATTTTACAATCTCATTCTCATTTCAATCCATATATGTAATAAAACTATTAATTATAAATTTAGTTCATTAGTGGATACTCGTATCTTGACTTTTATTGTGGTTTTAGCCTAAACCATGCCCATGTGCTTCTACAATTTTTTTTATGTTGACATTTCACTTTTATTATCATCATTTTTCTTCTATCCCATATCATGGGAGAACTAATTTTGGCCTAAAGTTCACATTAGACCTTATGTCCATATAATTATGTAGATAACATCCACTTGCCTAGTGCATCTGGAGTTAGTTTATCTACCCCTTCCATTTATTCTATTCCCTCCATTTTATTTCTTTGTGTTGTTTTCTACTATAGCCTAGGGGAAATGATTATCATTTTACCTTTGTGTCATTCTTCCCTATAGCCTAGAGGTAACAATTAGTCTTTAATTCCTATGTTGTTTTACTTTTGTTATTTTACCTATCTTAGGGGTCACCCTATCACCATGAGTAACACCCATATTACACATGAAAAATCAATTTGTATTATATTTTTAATAACATTATGACTAACCATTATTTATAGATTGATGTTTGTTTTGTCTTGTTTGTTTATTTTATTTGTTTAGTGTGTTTATTTATTTATTTATTTCATTTGTTTATATATATTTATTTATCTTGCCTTGTTTGTTTATTTTTTTTATTTATGTATGTTTATGTATTTTTGTTTACTTGTAGTCTTGTTTGTGTTTAATTATTCTATCTATTTTTTTTCCTTATTTGTTTAGTTAGTTTGTATAGTCTTTTTTCTGTGTTTTTTTTAATTTTGTTATTGTATTTTTGTTGGTTTTAATTTTTTATTTTTTGTTACCTTTTTATTTCACAGTTTCCATAGGGATATTAAATTTAATTTTCACTTAACTCTTGATTATCCATATATTATACTTAGGCTGTGAATGTTTGTATTTAGTCCTACACTTGGTTTATATATTTTATTTACACCTGGGATTTGATCGACCATATCTTATTCCTAGGTTGTTTATATTTGTATTTAATCTATGTTTTCCATGCTTAGGGTATATATTATCATTATGTTTATTCATAAATATGATTCATAATATCATAATTTATAATAAAATTTAGGCATATGGATACCATCATATCAATGTAATGGAATTACTTCTTTGAGATATAAACTGGTCAAATATCCAAACACATGCCCAAATACAATGAGTAATAAATATATAAAAATGATTTATAATGTGATAATATATATGTGCATCTACTAATAAGCATACATATGATTCACATAACATAAGTATATAACCCAACAAAGTAACATCTCATATACATGGTAGAAGCAATAATAAAATAGCATATATAATCATAAACATCAATAATGTTAAATATCCATAATGATAAACATGATATAAGAATGGAATCATATATATATATATATATATATATATATATATATATATATATATATATATATATATATATATATATATATATGATATTATTCCTAGGTTGTTTATATTTGTATTTAATCTATGTTTTCCATGCTTAGGGTATATATTATCATTATGGTTATTCATAAATATGATTCATAATATCATAATTTATAATAAAAGTTAGGCATATGGATACTATTAGATCAATGTAATGGAATTACTTCTTTGAGATATAAACTGGTCAAATATCCAAACACATGCCCAAATACAATGAGTAATACATACATATGATTCACATAACATAAGTAGATAACCCAACAAAGTAACATCTCATATACATGGTAGAAGTAATAATAAAATATCATATATAATCATAAACATCAATAATGTTAAATATCCATAATGCTAAACATGATATAAGCATGGAATCATATATATATATATATATATATATATATATATATATATATATATATATATATATATATATAAGTAATATTATATACATGTACATATGCCTTAAAGGACCCAAAACTAAATATCAATGTATATCAAATTTCATAATACATTAAATATATATACATATTATAATGGTGTCTCAAACTACATAAATATGTTGATAAAACAAGTAAAAAATACCAGTATGCCAAAATTTCAAAATACCAAGATGCATATGATCAACTCTAGCTATGTATATCCATAGGACATATTTTTAGATGTGGCCTTGGTGTCCCTAATGGTCCTAGTAGTGGTGGCCATGATTGATGAACTAACTAGCCTAAATCACTTGTAATATGGTTCCTATTCTAAGACTAGCAAAATCTGTTAATTGTTCTCTACGCATCCCATACCTCAAATGAAGCAACCTACTAGTCCTTGGGAACTATTGTCTCATAGGATTGATAGTAATAAAAATCCTCATACTTAGCCCAAAGGCTCTCAAGAATCATCTAAGAAAATATGTCCTATGTATTACCTTTACAAGCCTCATCCTATTATCGCCTAAGACTCTCAACATTGGCCAATATATGATCTTTTTCACTGATGACCTTATCCCTATCTAGAATGATCTAGGCCTACACCTATACCATCTTGGCAATATCATCCTTTAGTTGGGTAATATCTGATTGGAGGTAGTCATATCATCATTTCACATATACATAATGATATTTAAGTCAACCACTTAATAAACTAATTTGACAATCTCCCCCATCTTGGTGGTGATATCCTACTCCAAAATGCCTACATACTTACCTAATATAACTATTTTAGAAGGCCTTACCTAGCTTGGATCAACCTATGTGCTTATAACATATTTCATGCTAGATTTAAGAACCATCATAGCTTGGCCATCATCTCCTCCATTATCCTCATTACCATCTCCTCCACCATCTTCCTTTCTATATCCTCTATCAAATTCACCATTATCATCATAATCATCACCCTCATCACCTTCGCTACTCTACTAAGTACTCCCACTACCATTGGAAGTCTCAACATCCATATTGTTAATGTCTTTAGGCCTCTATCCCACTACATAACTTAGAATTTTAAGCCTCAAAGAGCATAACTATACCTACCAATGAATATATGTCAAAGTAACCCCTACATATATCATATCTCCTACATATGCCCAAGAAACTAGTGGAACACTAAGATAGCTCACAATGGCCACATCCATTTAAATGTTAGGAGTGCATTGGCTAATATCCCATGTGATGTGAATAAACCTCCTAAGTACCTTAGGCACATCCTATGTGAATCCAAACTATTAGAGTTCCTGATCAGGGTAGTAATCCCAATAATGAGAGCTTGCTTATTAGTAAAAAAACACCTAGTAGTCATGTAATTCATGTACCATGCATCTCTAAAAATCTAAAATTGGTAATAAAGGTAAGGCATAAAAATGAAAAACTATGGGATGAGATCATCAAACATGTAGTGGTATAAGTATATCTCATTCTTATGTCCTTGTCACCCTACCCCAGTTTACACCTAGCCATATGCCAAAGGATCCTTAGGATCCCACACTTGATGCTGACCTACTGGTCACTTGATAGTGATGTGCTCATTTCCTTATATCATCAATATATTTGAGGACCTAATGATACATATTCCATGATAATATATAATTTGGATATCTCTATAAATTTAAGACAAGATAACTAGCCCTCATGCAAGGCTAGTTGACTCATGTAGCATGTTGTGTACTACATCTTCAAGACCCATGTAAAAATATTGATCAATATTTTCAAGTAAAAAGATGCCACTAATAATATCAATAAGAATATTGACCTCCCTATCTATGATTGATTATGGTGAAATATTTTTAGGAGCTAAGTCATCAAGATAAACATATTTGTCTATCTCAGTTAGGTCTATGTCTACCTTCCCTTGAACCATGGGGATGCCTTGGTAGTTGACCAAATCATATAGTAAGACCTATTTATATGTTATAGGTGTATATAATATCCTATTTTATTACATTAATAAATAAAAGATATGTCAAGAATCCTCAAATATAATTGTCACCTCTTTAATAGGTAGATGGAAAGTGGATGTCTCATTATGCTAGCATTCAACCAACATGCTCAAGTATGCCCTATCTACATGAATGATTAACATCCATGACAAATAATTTATATCCAAATTCTATAATAATATGACCATCCCATCAATCCATATCTGAGGGGTCTATAGATAATGAGAATGCCATTCCTGACACATCAACGTAGCTAGTCACTCCTATAAACACAAATAAATAAGTCACTCTTATAAACACAAATACATTAGCATAAACCTAACCCTATGCTACTACCAAAGCCTAAACATATCTTAATAAGCCTAATTGACCCTCTCCTAAATGTTGGACCCCTATCAGGTCCCTAAACCAAGTGTTTTTAGCTTCCAAGGTGAAGTCATCATTTTTAAGAATTCAAGAGTCATTAATTAGGCATTTTTCACTTTTTAGGTGATATCATCATTTTCATTTTCATAAAAATGGTGAATTCACCTAAAAATGGATGAAATCATTATTTTAATGGTTTTTACTCAATTTTGGCTATTCCATCATTTTTGTGAATAGTGAATTCATATGAACTCATCATTTTCCTTGGTGAAGTTGTCATTTGGCCTAAAACACAAATAATTGCTTTGCCATTTTATGACATAAACCTAGAAATAAAAGCATGAAAAAGAGAATTAATGACAATTGTTAATTTAATCACTAGTGGCTGATTATGGGATGGTTCCATATTCTCTATCACATGATCTAAAATGTGACATTTAGCTCCTTTGCAAGCCATTTTTCTTAGTTCATTACATAAAAACTAGAGCTTAGAAAATGCAAAGGCTAGGGTGAAAATTATTATTTTTACCCTAGGGGTGAATATATAGCTAAAATTATAAATTTTTAACCCCTTAGGCCCCATAATTAATTCCACCCAATCTAGGAAGTGTATTTTTTCACATTTGTGGTCTATTTGGCATGTTGTTTGATCATATGTGCTATATTTTTAAGGTTATTTTATAACTAGTCCATCTTTTTGGGCCTCTAACTAGACCCATTATATTTTTTACCTATACCCTATGTTTTTTATAATATGTATCTTCTTGCTCACACTTAGTTTAGAAAAATGGTTTTTATTCTTTGCCATCTCATCATAAATCCTTTTTATGGGTTTTTTGCATTCTCTCCCCTTACCAATTTTCTTGGGGTATGGTAAATCCTTTTTAGATCAATAAATGATATATTTTTATTTTTTGGGGTAATATCATTTTGAATAATGTGATTTAAACATGTGAATTATTATAACCTTCTTTGGGTAAGTAATTCCTTTTCAATAAATTTAATGATTATAACCACCTATGGGTAAATCATTATATTTTGTGTCCCCTACTAATGATTATAACTACCTTTAGGCAAATATTTATTTTACCGACTCCACCCATCCTACTGAGGTAAATTATTATGTCATTGATTATAACTACCTTTAGGAAAATCAATGTTAATACCACTACCATATAGGGTAAAATACAAGTGCCACCGATTATATTCACCTTTGGGTATATTAGTGTCCCACCCTTCATTACTAATTATAACCAACTTTGGGTAAATTAGTGACTCTACAACCATTATTGATTATAAGTAAATTTAGGAAAATTATTAATTCCATCCTTGTTACTATTAGGGACTAAAATTTTACCCTTGCTAAGCAAAGAGATTGTTCAAGCCTCCTTACTCAAACTCTAGTCTAACATGAGACTGACCCCAAGCTATGGGTATCCTATAATGAGGTTAGACCTATAGGATTTTTAATGAGGCTAGATCCTCTAATGCATCTTTTAGCTCATTCTCACTACTAAAAACTACTAATGACCAAGGAAAATGGAGATAGAGAGAAACATGAAAGGGAAATCTAAGCTAACAATGGTAATGTACCTAATTTATGGTTTGATCTACCCTACTTGACTCTTATAACACTAATGAAATGAGTAAAAGACCAGATCTAGGATCCCAAATATCTATCATGCATTAGTGTTTCATGAATAGGTTCACCAAATGATCTAAGCTAAGGTAAATAAAGGGAGAGGTATAAAGTAAGACACTAACTAGTCATAATATCTATATACATGATTTTATCAAGAGATGTAAAAAACTACACATGACTTGCATAATTAGATGAACTAATAACTAGGTGAGATCACTATTTGATGAGGGATAAAAATCTACCACATACGTAAATCTAACATGTACACACTATACCAAAATAATTAAATCTAAAACTTCTATTAATCTCAAGAGGTTACAAATTCCATCTTGGTAGAGCTTGGTCATGCCTAAGAGAGGGAGTAGATAAAATATAGAGAGGGTCTTCTTATTGCCTCAAAAACCTCTATATATAATATAAGAGATAAAGAGAGATGGAATAATGTCTTCAAGAATGAATGGAAATTCCTCAAGATCAAAAAGTGAGGTGGAAGCACTTGATTTCATTTTATTTAAATGCCTTGCTCAATAACAGACTTCCTTTTATCCCACTAGTCTTTGAGATCCTCTCATTAGTTGAGAGTGTACTACTAGATACTAGGTTTTGTTCCATGATGAATAAGTTTGTTTGAGTAGAATTAATTCCCTTAAGTGCTTCCTCCACTATTAGTTCACTACCTTAGGAACCTAAGTCCACTTGACATGCTTATGAGGATCAAATCCTTGAATCTTAACAATAAAAATCATGCCATGCCTTGAGTAGTAGAGTATCTACTTTGATGATGATGGATCCATGTGGAGATAAGATCCATTTTGAATTTATAATATACCTACTCAATTTCCATGTTTAGATCATAGGTCCCACCTATAGATAGAAAATAAATTTAATGTCAATGGTTTTCCTATAGCTATTATATTAAAATAGACCCATAAACCATATATAACCTTTTAGACTCCATATATGTCCAAATAGACCCACTTTATCTCTGTAGGAGACAAAAGTTCATTGTACATAGATCCTTATTTAGATAAGGTGAACCTGTCATGAGAAATAACCATGACTGCATCATATTGACCACTTCATCGCATTTGAAAGAGATTCAATGAAACCAAGAAGACCCTATAAAACCTTATTCTCCATGGTCAAAAATAAAACCTTGGGCTCACCTTTGCTCTATTTTTTTGTCAAAATCTAACTCAGCTTGTTGACACATTAACTCATCTTGCTCCATGGATTTCAATTAGTATGCATGCTCAAGAGACATAAATCCTCTACTGGTTGAATGCATCATTAACACCTATCATGCACACATTAAAAATTGAGATTCACTGACCCTTTGATCTCTACTCACTGTTAAATCTGAAAGACTAATCAAATGCCAACTATTGATTTATTGGGACCTACGGTTTGAAAGCCAATGGCTATTTCATGATCTTAAAATTGATGTCCTTTCTCCCATCAAATGACATTTGTAGGACCATCATTGATGGTCATGTGATCATCAATATTAATTTCAATAGGATTTGTCCTACTCTATCTTAAAGTTAACATCCTATTGACAATCAATTGATGTTCCATAGAATGTAATTGACATCTCACAGATCATCAAATTTAAGCATAGGTAGATTTTTTATCAAGCTTTATTTTGACATTAGTGTGAAAATTTTATGATCTTGACCATATTTTTAGATTTATGTCTTGAATAATGAGAATAATAGAGTCACCTAGATTTCAAGATATGTTCTTAAAGTCAAAAGGAACAAACCCATTTGATATGCTAGTCTTAAGAGATTTTTAGGTAAAGTTATTAATTGCTCAAGTTGATTAGTCCATTTGATCTTGCATGACATCCTATCTCAAAATGGTTAAGTATTCAAACTTAGTGAAATATGACTGAGGAGCCAACTTTGATCATGTATAACTTCATTTATGCTTTGGAGGAGGATCTAGAACCTAGTACGTAGTAACTAGTGATTAAGATTAACAAACCCATGTGATCAATTTCCCTTGAAACTAATACATGTGTGAGCTATGGAATTTTAAAGATGATCACTTGGATCTATTTTAATTTATTTGAAAATGGCTAAGTATGGGAAACTTAGTGAATTTTGCCTAAGAGGCCAAATTTGGATCTTCATATCTTTTGATTCACTTTGGAAAGGGACCTAAAGCTTGGCACATATGTTCTTGGGACTAAAATGAGTAGGCCCATATGACCCATTATTATTGAATCACTCACACATGTGAGATATAGTGTCAGAAAACCATCTACTTAGAATTTCTATCATTAGCCCCAAAAAGTCTAGATCAATGCATTGAAGAACTAGATGGATGTTATGCACTTCTAAGTCATTCCAAGCACTCTTAGCATCCCATAGGGTCTTAAAAAATTTCAAATATCTCCCTTTTTCATTTGAAAATTTCCTTTATAACTTTGAAAAGTGTCCTTCAGATATTTTATCTTGGTTACTTTCTTGAAATAAAAAGACCCTTTGAGGGAATTGCTCTTAACCTTTTAGCAAAGAAAAGTACCCTTAAGACAAAGTGTTTGTGACACTTTAATGAAAAAGAGACCTTTTAGGAAAAATTATAAGACAATTTTATTAAAAAAGTGTCCTTCAAGATTTTTTTTGGTCCACCTCATTGAATACTTACCCTTCAAAAATTTTGCTTTGGGCCACTGCCTTAAAAAATGACCTTTAAGGAATTTTTCTTTGGACCTTTTCCCCAAAAGAAATGACACTTTGAGGAAATTATTTGGGACTATTTTAAAAGAAAATACCCTTTGGTAAAAGTGTTTTGGACACTTTTATTTAAAAAATACACTTTGGAAAAAGTGTTTAGACAATTTTCTTGAAAGCAATAGGTCTTCGAGGAACTTGTTGCGAAACAATTTCTCTGAAAGAAAAAAGGTCCTCATCTTCTATTTCAGACATTTTGTATGAAAGAATTTATTACTTTGAAAACTTTATCTCAAATTTTTTTTCCAAAATAAACTTCAACACTTGGCAAAAAAAGTGGAACAAAGTCTCTGATGGAAATATGCCTTGCTCTAACACTTAGCCAAAAACCTAGGCTTTTTGGGACTTGTTCTTGTAACTAAGCATCACCATAAAAACTACTTGGATCCTCTCTATTTTGAATTTTTTGATGCATTTATAATATTTTGATCTAATTTTTCATCAAAACATGTAATATCTTGGTATGTGGGCCAAAATATGACCAACATCTTTGGTGATTCATAGGGGTTACATGCCTATCTATGCACGAAAACCTAGACCTATTAAGACATAACTAGATACTAAAAGGGGGGATGAATTAGTATATAAGTTAAAAATATTCATTTAATTAATCTTGAATTAGACTAAAAGATATATGTAGATCAAATCAAATATGTAGAGATCACATAAACTCAAGTTCACATGATATAAGATTTATATGTGGAAAACATAAAGGGCAAAACCATGATGAGAATGGCTGCTAGAAACTACCATTTTAATCCATCCTCATAGTTAAAAATATCACTAGTTACACATTGAAGGGAACCAACCCTAAGTAAACACCAATCCCTTGATTTAAAATCTTTAAATCTAAAGAAACACCCACTCCCTAATCTGAGCACCCACTCAATGTTTTTGATGGCACCAACCTATCATATTATTTTATGGAGACATAGCTTTGGATTATGGCATAGATCAAAATGAATAAAAATATTTGTTCTTTGCTACAGGTATAGTCTATAACTAATCATACTATACACATTCTCCTTTTGCCTTTATTTCTCTCATCCCCTCTATTTCTATGTCTAGATTTATCTCTCTTCGACACACTTCATCTCTCTCACACTTTGTTCCTATATGTCTCTATATTTCCTATTTGACGTAATTCAAATATATCCAACCACTTTTCCTTTATCCTATATATATATGTATATATATATGTATGTATGTATATATGTATATATATATACATATACATATATATATATATATATGTATATATGTGTGTGTGTGTGTGTATATATATATATATATATATATATATATATATATATATATATATATATATATATATATATAGCAATTGATTTATGGTTCCATATCTTTGATGTGTTCACACTTGTTTTCTAACACACCATACCTATTCTGGACTTAGTTTATTATGACTTGAATTGTAAGTTTCCCACATCTCAATTTCATGCATCACCACCATGATTCCTAGTATCATTACTATTTATAACATTTTTTGGGATCTATTTTTGATGAAAATGCAAATTTAAATATACTTCTTTTTTCCACTTATTTTTCACTTCTTGTAGTCACTCATTAGCCTTCTAAGCCTGAATTCTCACACTTGTCACTTGGGTGACTTATAAATTTTTAAGAGGATTCATTTCAGAGATGTGGGACACCTATTCAAAACTTATTTATCCTTTTTTATATCATGTAGATTTCAATAAACCTAATCTCACACTTCTCACCTCCAATTTTGGTAGTTTATCAATTAGATAGATGAATTTTATTGTTTGTGTCATGATATAGGGCTTAATTTCATGTTCTTACATCTGACAATTAGTCTAGATTTATCTTTAAATATCATTCATTGATATTGTATTTGGCACCATGATCTGATGGTCTATATTTAAAAGGATCAACATTAAAATGTGTTGATTTGACTAATATTTGATAGGCTCATGCTATCCATTTGATCTTTATATGCTTCCAAACTTTAGCTTTGTCTAGACATTAAATGTCAAGCTTCTTTATCTATCTCATTACTTCCTGCTTCTTTGGATCACTTTAACTCTATCAATATTCTTAAAATTTCTTGGTTTATAACTCACCATTGTGTTAATAAACCTATAGAAAATTGTTCCATCTATGTCCACTCGATCTGTTAGATCTCCTTTGCATGATCATCTACTCACCATCAGATCTTCTAAAAATATTGATATTTATCTCTACTTAACTCTTGATAATGTGACACTTGACATTAGCACATGCCTTCTACACATTATTTTCAGTTCTTAATGTTGAGACACTTGACATACTCACATTTTTCTTTGATGATTAGACTTTAAATGACACCATAGATTTTTTGTGCAAGCTTCATGATTGTGACACTTGTCACAAATGCATTTAATCAAAGGAGATTTTGGTAATTTGACTTCACTACACTTTGTTAGATATAATTTATAAAATTAAGTGATAGCCATTAATCAATTTGGGACATACATAAACTCTTAAACTTATGAAATATTAAGTCCATTGATCACTACTTGAATCAGTAATTGCTAGGTTGAGGGGCCAGTTTCATGATGATAAAAAGGCTTAAGTTATAACTTAAGATACCAAGTCTAGGATATATCCAATCACCATAATAGATCTTATATCTATTTCCTTTGAAAATGTTCATAAATTATCTATGTAAAAGCATGATAACTTTTCAAGACTTTGTGCAAATTTTGATTATGGGGACCATTTCATTATGCTTTAAAGGCTAACTTTACACTTGAATAACTCTTATTACACTTAGTTTCATGACCTAAAATTTTGTGCATATGATCCTTTTACATAGGGGATTCTATCCATATATCCATTTTCTCTTGAAGCCTTCATACATGTAATATATGTCTCCATAAAAATGGTTTTTCATCTATTTCTTTTAATCTACAAATTTGACTAAGTGTTGGAAAACACTATCAAAATGGTTGGGAGCCCTACTTTTCTCAAGAATATCTCTTGACTCACTACATCATGTGGCTTGAGATTCAATACATATAAACTAAGGAAAAAAATTAACTAACCCATATGATCATTTTATTCTCAGACCTCCATATGTGCAAACACTAACCTCATCAATATGCTTACTTGGATCTAATGAACCCTTTTGTAAATTTGGCTAAGTATAGAAACTTAGTGATTTTTATCTGACTAGCCAACTTTTCATCCCCATATATTTAATTACACTTCATCACATGTCTTAAAACATGGTGCATAATAAATATGGACTAGTTTGATCACACCCATGTGACCATCTCCCCCATACTCCTTCACATGTGGCAATGATGATGTTAAAAAATGCCTTCTCATCTTTTCCTATCATAGACCCAAAATGTTTAGATGATCAATATGAAGAACTAGATGAATTCCATTCATGCACACAAGAATTCCAATCATCCTTGACCTATAATAGAGTCCTTTCCATATCATTTTATCATCATATTCAGTCCTAAATGTCAATTACATGCTCATAATGTCCCTTTTGACATCAATGATAATCATATTTCCAAAAATCTCCCACTTTGTCATTGATGGCAAACTAAATGCTCTAATCTTCTAACACTTTTCTCTTTCTCTGGCATTATTTTCATTAGATTCTGATGAACTTGACCTAAGGCTACTCATACCAAACATGCTTTCCCTTACGCAATGACACATTTGCCTAATACTCAACTTGGGCACTTACCTTGTTTCTTCTTTGACATTTACACTTTTTCTCCAAAATTTTATAAAGAGCATTTGCTCTTCTTCTCCCATAGAGATAATTTTCACTTTTTCTCCCCCTTTGACATCAATGGCAAAGGGACGCTTTTTTACTATTTGTCCAAATGTTTCTTGCCCTTTATCTGATAAAGGAGTTTTTCCAAGAATATATAACCTTCAACTCATTATAAATTTTCAAAATTATGCATACCTGAGTTGTATTTTATTTCTTCTTCTCAGTATTAACAGAACTTCTATGAGATTCCCCATAGACTCATGCTCTATCACTAGGATCTAGTGATGTGGTGTATGATCCACCAATACTAACTTCTATTTTATATATTCAAATTATTCCTTAGGAAGAGGTATTATGAATATGTCTAAAATTTGATCCTTAGTGGGCACATATTCCATTGTGATCTCTTGATCTTCAAAATTTTCTCTCAAAAAGTGATGATTGATATGTGTTTGGTCCTTGAATGCATCACTAGATTCTTTGATATATTAATAAAACTTGAATTATCACAAAGAATACAGATAGGTGCCTTATAATTTATTTTTATGTCTTTGAGTGTTTGCTTCATCCATAAGACTTGAGTGTAACATGCCACTACTACCACATACTCTACTTCTATTGTAAAAAGAGTAACTAACTCTTGATTTTTACTTAGCCATGAAACAAGTCTATTTCTAAGGAGAAATGTACCACCACTAGTGATTCTTCTATCATCCACACTTCCTACCCAGTCAACATCTATATATGTTGTCAAAGTGAAATCTTCACTTGTACGATACCATAGGCCATAGTAAATTGTACTATTGATGCATATAAAGATCCTTTTCATTTCATTAACATGTGATTCTTTATGAACATCTAGAAATATTATAACCATGCACACTATTTGCATGATATCTGGTCTTGATGTAGTTAAGTATAATAAGGTACCTATCATTGATCTTTACATAGTTTGACTTACATCAAGGGACTCATCCTCTTTGCTCAACTTGCATCTAGTTATCATGGGAGTACTAATTGGTTTGATATCTTCAATTCCAAATTTATTTAACATATCTTTTGTATACTTGGTTGTGGCTATGAATATCCCTTCATCAGTTTGTGTTATTTGTAGACTAAGGAAGAAAGAAAATTCTCCTAGCATAAACATCTCAAGCTCACTTTGTATTTGTGTAGCAAATTCCTTGCATATTTTTTTATTACTACCACCAAAGCTGATGTCATCTACATAAACAAAAACAATCAACATATACTCACCTTTTTATTTGAAATATAAATTTTTGTCTACACATCATTTATTGAAATGTTATTATTTTAGGTACTGATCCAGTCTTGAATACCATGCTCTAGGTGCATGTTTTAGACCATACAAAGATTTTTTTAGTCTATACACATAATCTTCTTCCTCTTATAATTTAAAATCTTCATATTGTTCTATGTAGACTTCCTCTTCTAGGTTCGCATTCAATAAATCTAACTTAACATCCATCTGATAGACTTTAAACTTATTATAAATATAAAATGCTAAAAACATTCTTATAGCTTCCAATGTAGAAACAATAGTAAATGTTTCCTCAAAATCTATGCCTTGAACTTTTTCATATCCTTTGCATACCAATCTATCTTTATTCCCTACAATAACTCCATCCTCATTGAGTTTATTTCTATAGATCCATTTTGTACCTATCACATTCTTATTAGAAGTCTTGAAACTAATTTCCAAGTTTTGTTCTTCTCAATTTGACTCAATTCTTCTTCCATGGATTTTAGCCAATTCTCATCCTTGTTAGCTTCAACATAGCTCTTAGGCTAAATTTTAGACATTAGAGAAAAAATTACTTGTTGCTTGTTCATTGAAGATCTTCTCCTTGTCTGAACTCCTTCATTCTTATTGCTAATTATATACTCTTTAGGATGATCTTTTTTAATAAATCTTGGAGGTGTATTTTCATTCATTTCCTCAACCTCTTCCTTATCTTCTTCTTCTTCTTCAAGAATTGATTCTTCAATACTAATTTATTTATCATGTTCAACATGTTTCAATCCTTCTTTAACCTTGACATTGATGATATCTATAATCTTATTTAACCTTATATTATAACATACATAGGCTTTTCTTTGAGTGGAATAACCAAGAAATATTCCTTCATCACATCTTGATTCAAAGCTTACAATTTTTTCCTCTTTTCTCCTGATGTAGTATTTGTTTCCAAACACCCTAAAATACTTAATAGAGACATGTTTTACATACCATAGTTCATAGGGAGTTTTTTCATTGTTTACCCTCAGTTGAACTCTCCCCAAGATGTATACTTCTATTTTCCCTGCTTCTCTCAACTATCCATAAGGTAACTTGGACTCTTTTAGCATCGTTATGGCCATCTCATTGACTATCATATTCTTTCTCTCAAAAACTCCATTATGTTGTGGATTCCTTACTTGAGAATAATGTATTTTTATCCCATTCTTCTCACAATATTCTATGAACTCATTTGAGGTGAATTATCCACCTTTATCATATCTTAAGTATTTGATCTTTCATCTCATCTCATTCTCTACCATGGCTCTAAAGATCTTGAATATTTCAAATGCCTAAGACTTATACTTAAAAAAGGACACCCATGTCATTATTGAGTAATCATATACAAAAAACATGAAGTATCTCTCTCTTTTAGATCATGTTATCTTAGTAGGACCACAAAGATTAGTATGAACTAATTCTAGAGGCTTTGTAGTTGCATACTCCTTTGTTTGAAATTTGAATCTTGTTTGTTTGCTTAGTTGACATTCATTTCAAGTAGTATTTACAGGATTGGTTATCTTGGGAATATGTGTAACACATTTATTTTAGCTTACTTTGACTAGGTTATCAAAGTTAACATGACCCATTCTTCTATTCCATAACTAACTCTCATCAATCTTTCCTATCAGGAAACTATTACCATTTACTTCAACAATATTATAGATATTGATTTTAGTCCTTTTCCCTTTTACAACTATTCTTCCATATCTCTTTAAATTTCATCATTCTACATCAAATGTGACCTTATATCCATTGTCACACATTTGGCTAACACTTATCATATTATGCTTTAATCCTTCAACATAGAGGACATCATGTGTAGGCAGTTTACCATCTATGTTCAAGGTTCCTTTACCTTTTATATTTACTACTGTGTTGTCTCCCAAAATGATAGATCCTTCCTTACAAATTATAAATTTAATTAACTTTATCTTGTCACTAGTCATATGATTTGAGCAACCACTATTTATCACCCACAAATTCGGCTCCTTAGTATGGAGTGTAGTTTGAGCAATCATAGATTGATTTTTTAGTTTTCACAATCCATTGGGTTTCTTATATGGCTTATTTTTCTCATTTTTAGATATTTGTGAACCTTTGTTTACATTAGGAGGCATTCCTTTCTTCACATTATGTATTTTTGTTCTTACAAAGCTAGTTCTACATTGTTTAGCTATTTCACCAATATTATTGCAATTATAACACATTACATTTGTATCTAAGAAGGGTAAAAATGATTTATTGCTTAAAAAATTGGTATTAATTGTATTTAAATTTATAAAATTGATATCCTTATGACTAAAATGATTACAAATATAACACCAACCATGAAAAGATGAAAAATTCATGGTCATAGCATTTCTTGATGCAGTATAAAGAACTCTTCTAAGCTCTAACTTATTCAAGTATATCATATTTGTATATCCATTTTCATCAACTAACTTTGTCTTATTATTTTATTTAGGCTTCTTTTCTCCTTCAAATTTCTTGACACTAGCTATGTTTGAGTCTTTCTTTATGTCTTTGCAAGATTTCTCTTTCTTTACTCCTAATTATCCTTCTACTTTAAATTTTTCATATAGGTTAGTAGATGTACTAGTGATGTAAAATATTTCCTTTTTCATAATCAAGACCTAATCTCTCTTTTGAGGAATTTTGAGAGTTGATCAATTCATCAATAATTTTTTATTCTCCTATCAACATTAGACTTTTTTCTAGTTAACCTTTGGCCTTTTCAAGATGTTTTTTCAAAGCCACTATCTCTACTTCTAACTTCATGCACTCATCAGATTTGGATTGTAGTTTAAGTTTTACTACATATTATATTATCTTATCCTCTTCAACTTATGTCTTTAGGATAACCACCATTTGATCAAATTTCTCAAGACTTTTGGACATTTTATCGATTTTCTTTTTTTCAAGATTCTTTTTTAGCTTTCTTTTCTTAGCTTGTCTATCTCTTCTAGAGAATAGATAAGTTTAAATTCTAGATCCATTTCTCCTTATTATAAATCTAAGCGTTCAATTTCTTCTTGATCCAAAAAATCTGATCCTATTGTCATTAATAAGACTTCCTTTTCCTCAGCCACAAAAGCACATTCATGATCATCATTAGAACTATCACTATCATCCATTGAATTTGTCTTCTTTTGTGTATAGCCATTTCTTGTTTTTGAATAAGTTCTTATTCTTGGGATAGTAGGGTTTCACCTTTTCACTACTCTCTACCTGCTCAAAGTTATCATTTTTATTGTAAGGGCATTTAGAAGCAAAATGTCCTAATTTACCATAATTAAAGCATTTAAAAGGTTACTTACCTTTGTAATTTTCATATCCTCTCTTTAATATTCTAACAAAGTTAGATTCTTCTTTGTCAGTCTCCTTAGATCTAGATGTAGGTACTTCTACCTTTACTACTTTAGATGCTTTGAATACAACTTCTCTCTTGAAGGTGTCTATCTCTCCCATTCTCATTTCATAGGCAATGAATATTCCATGTAACTCACCAATAATGAGTTTATCTATATCTCTTGCTTCCTCTATTCAAGAGATTTTAGAATCATATCTTGATGGAAAAGATATTAAGACCTTTTTAATAATGATTGATTCTTTCATTTCTTCTCCAAGGCCTCTGATTACATTGACTATTTCAACTTCCATGAGTAGGTAGTCTACAATCTTATCTTCCTCATTCATTTTAAGGATTTTAATCTTGCCTTTGTAAGTTTGTATCTTGGGCTAATTTACCTTATCATCTCCTTCATAGATGATCTTTATTTTATTCTAGATATCTTATGCATTTTGAAAATGCATCACTTTGACAAACTCTAAATTAGATAGTCTACAAATAATGGCATTCTTTGTGTTGGCATTGTGCTCATATGCCTTTTTGGCTACCTATTCAATAGGATTTGTATTAGGGGCTTTATATCCATTTACCATAGACATCCATACATCAAACCCTAATGAAAATAAATAATCTTCCATTATTATGATCTAGAATGTATAATTTGATACATAAAAGAGAGGTGCTTTGTTTGATGAAGATATTTCTTGACTAGCCATTGACATTCACCATTCCAAGATCTACCTGAGTTGATTAAGATTTTTCTAAGTAACTAAGGATTTGATACCAATTAGTGGAACATAACTAGATACTGAGAGGGAGTGTGAATTAGTATATCAATTAAAACTAGTCCTTTAATTAATTTTGAAATAGATTAAAAGATAAATGGAGATCAAATCAAATATGTAGAGATCACAAAAACTCAAGTACACATGACACAAGATCTATAAATGGAAAACCTAAAGGGAAAAACTATGGTGAGCATAGATGCTAGAAAATATCATTCTAATCTAGACTCATAATTCAAAACCTCATTGGTTACACATTGAAGGGTATAATCCCTAAGGAGACACCAATACCCTAATTTAAGAGATTTAACTCTAAAAAATCACCCAATCCATAATTTGAGCACCCACTCATCTCTTTTAATGGTACGAACCTATCAAATTCTTTTATGGAGCCATAACTCTAGATTATAGCATATATTCATAAATGAATCCAAATATATGTTCTCTGTTATAGGTCTAGTATGTAACTAATCATACTTTGCACATTATATTTTTTCCTTTCTTCCTCTCTACCCCTCTATCTCTATGTCTATATCTATCTTTATTTGGCACACTTCATATTTCACATACTTTACTCCTTTATATATCTATATTTTCTATTTGACATAATTTTAATAGTTCCAAACACTTTTCCTTTATCCTAGATGTCATATATATAAAATAATTGATCTACGGTTCTATATCTTTGTTATGTTCACACTTCTTTTATAACACATCACACCCTATTATGGACTTAGTTTATTATGACTTCAACTGTAAGTTTATTGTGTCCCAATTTCATGCATCACTATCATGATTCCTAGTCTCATTACTACCTATAACATTTACTAGACTCTAGTTTTGATGCATATTCACATTTACATATATTTGATCAGTTAGATTGATCAATCTCATTATCTATGTTATGATATAGGGCTTAATTTCATGTTCTTACATATAACCATTAGTCTACACTTGTATTTAAATATCTTTCATTGGTATTTCATTTGGTTCCATGATCTAATGGTCTATATTCAAATGGATCAACTTTAAAATACATTCATTTTGATTGATCTTTGATAGGCTCACACTACCTATTTTATATTTATATACTTTTGAATTTTATCTTTGTCTAGACATTAAATATCAAGCTTATTTATCCATCTCATTACTTCCTACATCTTTGGATAACTTTTTCACCATCAATATTCTCAAACTTGATTTGTCTTTAACTCACTACTATCTCGATAAACCTTGAGAAAATTATTCCATCTGAGTCTACTCACTTCAATGGATTTCCTTTTCATGATCATTCACTCATCATTAGATCTTATACTAAGATCAATATTTATCTCTACTTATCTCTCAAGAATGTGACACTTAGCATTAACACATTCCTTCTACATATTGTTGTCAATTCTTGCCATTAAGACACTTGGCATCCTCATATTTCTCATTGACGATTTAAATTTAAATGGCACCATAGATTTTTTGTGCAAGCTTTATGATTGTGACACTTATCACAAGTGCATTTACTTGGATGAGACTTTGATAATTTAGCTTCACTACATTTCATTAGATATGCTTTGTATATTTAAGTAATAGCCATTGATCAAGATGGGACATATATAAAGTATTAGGAAATATTAAGTTCATTGATCACTACTTGAGCTGGTAATTACTAGGTTGAGGGGCTAATTTCATAATGATAATAAATACTTAAGTTATAACTTAGTCTATCAAGTCCAAGCTATATCCAATAATAATTAGAATAAAAAATCTATTTTATGCCATGAATTAAACCCTTAGGGTTTAACTTAGAAACCCTATATTTTTTGAGAGTAAATATAATTCAATTCTAAGCTCATTCCTTCTCATTTGAACATGCGAACCATTTATTCAAGATTCTCTTGAAAAACCTATAATAGATCTTGTATATGTTTCCTTTATAAATGTCTATAAATTATATTTGTAAAGGCATGATATATTTTAAATACTTTGTGAAAATTTTAACTAAGTATGGAGACCATTTCATTATGCCTCTAAGGCTAAATTTTCACTTGCATAACTCTTGTTACACTTAGTCACATGACCTAAAATTTAGTTCATATATTCCTCTTACATAGGGGATTCCATCTGTATATCCATTTACTCATGAATTTTTCATACATGCAAGATATGTCTTCATAAAAACGCATGTTCATCTAATAATTTCAATATACAAATTTGATTGTTTTAAAACACTATCAAAATAAATGGGATCCCTACTTTTCTTAAGTATATCTCTTAACTTGGTACATCATGTGACATAAGATTCAATGTATATAAACTAGCCACATGAATAAACAAACCCACATGATTAGTTTTTCCTCACACCTCCATATGTGCAAATGATGAACTCATAAATATTCTTACTTGGCTTTCTTGAAACCTTTTACAAATTTGACTAAGTATATAAACTTAGTGATTTTTGTCTGAGTAGTCAAATTTGCATCCCAATATCTTTAGCTTCTATTCATCGCATGTCTTTAAATCTAAAGCATACCAACTAGTGACTAGTGTGATCACAACCATGTGACCAACTCCTCCATACTCATTCACATGTGGTAGTGGTGACATAAAAAAATGCCTTCTCATTTTTTCCTATCATAGACCCAAAATGTCTAGATGATCAATATGAAGAACCAAATGAATCCATTCATACACATAAGAATTCCAATCATCCTTGACCTCTGATAGTGTCCTTTACATAGCCTCTAATTACCATATTCTATCCTTAACATCAATGACATGATCATAATGCCCCTTTTGACATCAATGAGAATCATATTTTCAATAAGACCATGTTGCCTTATATTGTCCATTGGGAATGATGTCATAAGTCTCTACAAATAAGCCAATCTAAAAAATGATACAGGTCAAACCCTTTATAAAACATCCTCTTGAAACAACAAAGACCCCAAAAAAATAATAAAGCCAAATACATGTTAGCACTTGCAGGAAAGAAATAACAACTAACCTACTAAACAAACATGCACAAGGGCACTTAGAGAAAATCATAAACCTAATAAAATATATACAAGACCCTTTCAAAACTAGTCCTCTTGGATCAAAAGGAAAAATATTATTATCATCCATTTGTAACAAACTAAGATGAAAAATACCTAGATTTAGAGGTACTAGAATTGGTGGACCAAGTAGCTTGATGGAAAATCCTTTTTATATTCTCTCCAATGGATGAAATGGAAAAAACATGTCTCTAATGTATACATATTGGTCCATGTCTTCTAAGCTTGGTTCATGTTAGATTGTTGGGGCACTTGCTTGATGTTGTTCTCCATTTTTGAGAAAGTCTTACATGAAGACTTCATTTAGGTTCTTAGGAGAAACTACACTTGGTTCAATAGATGGCTCAAAAATACCATGTCATTCTATCTTGTCCTTATGCAAATTAGTATTTATTATGATTAAATTAGAACATTCATGGATTTTTGGAAGGACATGTCCCTTAGCCTCTTAAAATTCTTTGGCTATGCCATTGAACTGCTACCATAGCTCTTCAAGATCATCATTGGTATGCTTATAAAATTGAATCACTTGAGCACTTGAGATGTCCCATTCATCAACCTCACTCAATATTTCATCTTGATCTTTAACTATAAATGAGGGTTGATTTGACCATATAGGGTTAAAAAAATCACTTTTTTCTTACTCAAGGTTAGATATACTTTCCTCTAGCTCTAACATATCAAGGTTATCCTCAACTAACACCTCATCTTGAAGTGGACCAACCTCAAGCACCTGGTCTTGATCCTCTTCTTCATTTATGGAGAATGGACCTTTAATAGTCCATTCAAGGTATGCCCCATGTCTAACTTGTGGATTTTACTCTTTAAGGAAGTTTTAAACATTAATTTAATCCATTTCACTGAAGAAATATAAGCACAAATATTTCCATTGATCTTCTAACCTATTTGATCTGATGTTGACCTCCACACTAGTTTCATTAAGGTCATCCTCTTTCTTCTCATCGATATCCTATAAATTGAAATATGAAACATGATCCTCCCTATGAATTAGGCTACATATTATGATCTCCTCATCATAAACACTTGATTTGTCTTTTTTCGTCTCACTTATGACTTTAATCTCCTCCTCTATCCTTTATAGAACATACTTTTATTTTATAAGGGAGATGGTGGGAGGATGAGTAAGTTCACCTTTCTTGTAACATAGGAGAGTATTATTCTAGCTAGGTAATTTTACTATTGTTTTAAGTGGCTCTTTAACTAATGGGAGAGAATCTCAAAAATCTTGTACACCATGCTCATTGAGATGAGATATGGTTGTTTAATTCATTTTTGGCATAGCTAACCCTTCCTCTACCTGGATTGGTTCTTGGAATGCCTCAACTAACACCTCCCTTTCCTAATTTTTTCCCTCATTGATTGATTTCCATGAGGGGAATGTGCAAGACTTGGTCACCTTATATTTTTCCTGAATGGGTGTGAGAGAGGATGGTTTCACAAGAGAGGGTATGAAATAGTTATGGTCATGGGAGAGGATCCAAGATGGGATATCTTCATGCTCTTGAGTGAGAATAGGCATAGGTTTATGAGAGGTAAACTAGGCATAGGTTTATGAGAGGGAAACATTATTCACTCAAGCTTGACATAATATTTCTCCCATTGTTGAAATGCTTATTCAATGTACAATACCTAGACTTTCATTTCTTACTTCTCATTATGTGGGTAGTCAGCTTCTTTGATGGATGCCCATACATTCTATAAATATTAAAATAAGACCTTTATCCCTTCTATAAGATGAATAGGGAAATATCTTCCAATTTTGACCCCTTCCTTAATCTTCATGATTATTCTTCCTTGGTCCAATATTGTCTTTCTATGTTTTGACAAAGATGAACTTGGATAAGGTTGACTAGGGGGTTGATCATGGACTCTTAAAAGTTAAACTTGAGTTTCATGGAGGGGAGATCATACATAAGGATTATCCAAAAGATCCTACTACCCTTTATAGAATATTAACATATTATCTACATTTTGGGCCATGTTTCTTATCATTACTACATCCTCATTATAATAAGGTGACCATTGTTCTCCCTCACAAACTAACCATATGTCCTTGACTAACTAAATGGAAATCATTATTTTTCGTTGATAATGGATAGGGATGAATAGATAAGTCTCCAAGAGCTTACCAATCTCCCTTAACAACTCAATATAAACTACTAATGTTTTTTTGACCCCTAACATGGATGTAACAAGGTGAGATTGGTCTTGATAAGGGGAAGTAGAGGACTGATTTGAATGAAAAAGAGGCTGACCTTGGTCATATACATGGGGAGAAGGAGGAAAAATGACATGATAGGGTTGATAGGTTACTTAAGGACCACTTGGGGGAATACATAAATATTATTTTCTTCATAAGTGTGATGCTAAGGTAGAGGATAAGTATATTGATCAAAAGATGATTGATTGTACGTACTAGATTACAATGATTAGGAACTTAGTTAGGTTACTTAACTAGATGATAGATGTTCATATTCACCATTGATATTTTAAAACTTGCCTCTAAAGAATGATATATAGAAGAACAACACAAAAAATCCTTCCACT